>JANHFO010000943.1:209712-221666 GCA_032468095.1 Pareas carinatus
GCGCCAGCATCGGCCCCCGGCCCTAGAATTCAGCCGGTGGCCCCTGACGAGCCGCCCTCAAACGGCGGGCTCCCCAAGAAGAGGTTGCCCGGCCCCTAAGGGCCCCCCAAGGAGCGGGTTTCAGGCGTGGGAGGCAGAGCTCGCTCTCCCACGTCCTGTTGCCTCTAGGACCGGAAGTCGAATCTGAATTTAATATGACTTCTAAGTCATGTGTTAAAATAAATATTTATATTAGTATTTCTTGCAAAATTGTGGCAAATGTTTCTCTCAGTAAGTTGGTCATATTCCTGTTACCAGGACTTGACCTGAATAGTAATCCTTGCCTTGTCTTCTTGGTTATTCTTTTGTCAGAATTATAGTGTGCATACCAGGAATGATTGCTAATTATATTATTATATCAGGGGAATTTTTAAATAATGTTTTGCCATTCTTGACCACAGTTTCCAATTAGAAGGGACCACTGGGAATTTAGAATTTTGCTGCTTTTAATTGCAGAAAAATTGAGGATAAGAAAGCAATATAATTCAGCACTAGACAATTTTTCATTCTGTCCCCAGTACAGTTAATTAGGAGAATGGTGAATAATCTTAGAGTGTATCTGTCCCTAGAAGTATTGAATACAGGTTTCTCAAGTCCTCCAATTATTACTGTAGAACTGCATTTTTTAAACAGGAAAAGTACCTTTCTAGTACTTGGGATTGAGGGTTGTTTTTGTTCTGTTTTTCAAAAACCCATTTTGGCTTCTGGTTATAACTTGGCTTGTTTCTATCTGTTTTCAGATTCATTGCCTGATTATATTTTCCAGGATCTTTCCAGTTCCTTCAGTACTCAGGGACGTAATCCATCTGGTCTTGGTGATTTGAATTCACGTAGAGTATACATGTGTTTTCTTACCATTTTCTTATCTTAATTTGTATTCCTAATCTGTCTTTTACAGTTCTGTTTTTTGTTGGGTTGTGCCATTTTTTTCCTTCTGTGTGAAGACATACGCAAAGAATGAATTAATCAGCTCTGCTTTCTCCATGCTGCTTATCACTTTCTTGCCAACTTCTCCCTTTAGTGGATCCATTGTTTTGTTGATTTTTCCCTTGTTTTTTACATATTGAAAGAAAGATTTTTGACATGTGTTACAAATGTAAGATTTCATTCTGAGTCTTAGCTTCCTTACTTCATCTTGGCAGATTTGGGTCATATGCTGGTATTCTGCCAATTAGTTATGTGTCCCTCTTTCTATTTTTTAATACTTATCCCTTTTGCCTTTCATTTTATTAGAGAGTTCTTTATGCAACCATACTGGTTTCTTCTTGGGTTCCCTATTTTTCTCTTTCAGTACTATTGTGGCGGACTGAACTTTTATAATCACATTTTCCAGAGCTTCTTGAGATGTTTTCCCTTTTAAGAGTTTCAACCATAGAATCCTTCCAAAGCTCTTTCTAGATTTGTTGAAATCAGTTCTTTTGAAGCCTAAGACACTAGTTTGATTTTGTTCTGTTGCTTGTGTCTGCTTTATATTAAATTCCAATATGACTCTCACCCAAAGTTCCTGCAAGTTTATCATTTTATCTGTTAGTAAGAATACAGTATACCTGGCCCTCTAGTTCCCTCCTCAACATTTTATCAGCTAGACTCATAAGGAAGGACCCCCAACCCTTTTGTCATCAGGCACAGTTCCATCGAGAAAGAATTTTCCATGAACTGGAGCAAGTGTGATTTTGGATGCTTGTTGCAGAGTTTGTTTCCCAGTTGATGTCAGGGTCAAGTTCCCCATTACTACTGTGGTATATTTCCTACATACGTTAGTTAACTGATTAGCAAAAAAGTTCATTTATTTCTTCTGCTTGGTTGGGTGACTTGCAGTATATATCTAAGGCAATGACATTCTTTTTTCCTTTTATTTTAACCCATATGCATTCAAGGAGGTTCTCATCTTTTGCTTTATGCATTTCTGTAGAGGTATCATGGGTTTATTTTACATATAATGCAACTCCAACCTTCAATGGCAACTATACCATACCTGATATGTACTCATATACTAGTATTTCAATTTTACACTGTTTGTTCCCCAAACATTGAGCATTACTGTACAGCTATTTGAGTCCTTTATGGTTGACCCTGGGTATACTTCATACATTCCCTGCTTAGATCGGTTTTTCTTCCTTTCCAGCACTCATATGATAGTCTAATTAAAAAGATCTTTAATCAGAAATAGGAAAAATGTGTAAGAATGAGAAAGATAAGTAGGAAGGAGATAGATTCAGATCTGAGTGAGCAGTTGTAATTTGAATACTTTACCACTAATAATGCACGTGCATTATTATAGTTTAGCAATTTATTGTAGAACCCTCCAAAAGAAGGACTTTTGCAGATCAGGGACTGTGATATCTTGCCATGCATCACACAAAGACTGTTAGCTCAACCTTCAGAATGAGTAGTGGGTCTGCCCTATTTCAAAGAAACAGCTGTGAATTGTGTGTATGTGTGCTGGAGCATTAACCTAACAAGTAATTATGGAGCACTGTGTGCTTAGCTAAAGTCAGTGGACTGGTACAGCAGTTTAAAGGAACTAATGATTCAACTATGACAAATGGCCTATTGCCAACATGGGACTATGAGAAAAGAAATAATGGTCTTTCATTCTTTTTTCTTTTAAAAATGATCTTACTTAGACAAGAGTCCTTCATATGCCTTAAAAGTGGTGCCATAAGACACCTTTACAAAATTTCCGACCGATATATTCCCTTGTGAATTGCGTAATTGTGAAGGGAATGTCTGATTAAGAAGCTGTTAAAGAAAGAAAGGGAGAAGAAGGATAAAAAATTGCTACAAAGTCATCCAATTTTAAAAGAAAGTCTGCCACTACAATGAACCTGATAGCAAGCTGGGTCACTGGGCTTTTTATTCAGGGCAAATCCATTTACCTTTGTTAGAAATTTATCTTTATATTTATAAAAAAAATCTTTATATTATATTCTAGCTAGTCATACTGCTTCATTCAAAATGGAAAGAAGTGAAATTTTTAGGAACATTGCTATATCTTCTCTAAGCCAAAAATGTACCAGGATCCAAAGGAAAAAAGATCTGCCTTAGTTCTTAATACATCAGTTACTCTGCAGTGGGAAAGCAATAACAAGCACAAGTGACAGGAATACAAATGAGTTCTTTTCTAGGGTGATCTTTCCAAAGGTCTTTATACATAAATATATAGGAATGTGGAAGAAAAAGAATTCTTGGATTAATATTTTTTAAAAAGCTCAATTCCCATAACAGTCCTATGGAAAGTGATCAGGGCTTTAAAATAAAGTGCATCTACAATGGTTTTAACCAGACATTTTTGCAGACTTGCTCTCAAAAATGATTTGAGATGACCAAAAAAAGAGTTCCAAAAGAATACACAGACTCTTGGCAGGGTCCCATCTGTTCTTAGTAAGACAATCTTTCACAAAATGGCTAAAAGTGCAATAAAAATGCATGGTTTTCTAAATTCTGGAGACTTCTTGGCTGTAAAGCCAAGGCAAGACCAACTGAGAAAATGGAAGCATTGTTAATTTCCAACTATGTCTCCAAATAATTCTAGAAAGATATTTTCCCAGAGCATCATGTCCAAATATATTATGAAGGCTTTTGCTCCTAAAATTCTTAACTTGTAAAATATTTTGTGTTATATTTGTAGCCATTAGATGTAAGTGTCAACTTTGCTACTATTTGGCAACTCATCTATATGTGGGACTAGCAATATAAATCAGCGTATACACAGATGTTTCTTTGGTGATTTGTCTTACCTTACTACAATTTGTTTCATACTCATTTTACTTTTAAAAAGTAAATATGAAGATGGCACTGGGCAAAGTATTGTACAAACCAAAGTATCTTTTTAAAAAATGTGGATTCTTCTTGCTTTTTGCCTATTGAATACCTACAAAGAGATTCTTAAAGTGAGTGGTCACAACATGGTTTTTGTTACCCATTGGTACATATACAAACAGACATACACACAATATAATAAGATAGCACTGGAGCAAATTGTGTATTCTAGAAGGAGAATGTTAAAAGGAGTGCTGGATAAATAGATGACTTACCGCTCTTACTCATAAACCTTTCAAATTCACAAAATGGTCATTAATCCAGACGTTTGCCTATCCCCATCATATTTATTTGATTATTAAGTATATTTTCCATCCCTGTCACTCTGAGAGGTGACTCAGATATAAGTGCATGCTCTTAGGCTTATTACCTTTGACCCTTTTTGAAACTGTAACAGCTAAAACTGATTTAGAGTTTTAGGAAAACAAGAATCATTTTAAAATGCAATGTTTTGCTTTGTGAAGATTTAATTGAAATTGTCCATGCTTCTATTCCTCCTGGTCTTGACATGTAAAGGAACTATCAAAGAACTTTGAATTTGATGAGTTAACTATTTTTATCACCCAAGGTTTGTATCTGTTTTCATATTTATTTTTCATGTGATTTTCATATATTTTTTAAAGATAGGTGGGATGTTTTTATGCATTACCCAGCATATGTTTCAAAAACCACAGATCTAAAAAAAATTAATGACATGGGTAGCTATATAAATTTGATTGATAAATAAGTAAATACATTGATAAAAATGTTTTTAAAATGATAGTTATTCTATCTATCATCTTTCTCTAGCTAGAGGTAAAATGGAAAGACCTGTGTCTCTGTGAAAGTTGGCACCTTTCTAGTAAAGGTATCATCACGCATTTCCCCTATGACTAAGGGCCAACTTCTTTTATCTTCAGTGTTACCATCATCTGGAAAAGAAATGGCCAAGAACAGAAATTACTGAAAAATATTGGTGTCTTTTTCCTCTTCTAGCATATGCAATATTATTTTAAAATAAAAATAAATGCTAATACATTCTTTTGGCCCCTGGCTAACACTTTTCATATTGCAAAACATATGCACCTGAGCTTGGCAATAGGCAAAGAATGAACTGGGAAGGAGGTGAGAGAAAATCATGAGAAAGACAGTATCTCTGTCTTGATTCTGTTTAGTGTAAGATGAGGCAGAAAAAAAACTATGACAGGCTTTTAGAATTCTGTTATTCTATCCCACAGCAATAAAAAGTAATCTTTGAACCTCTGTCTGTCTTGACCTTGCCTACCTGAAAGGGCTGACAACCGCTAATGATCAAATGTTCGGCAACTGTTTTCAATAATAGAACCAAGTCTGGAACAGATTTCACTAGCTGACCTTGACTATGAAACAGTAAATTGTCAAATTTATATTAACTATTTGAAAAAGGAAGAAAGAGAAAGAGGAGATCATTCTTAATCAATATAAACTAGATTAAGCTATATCTCTGACACATTTGCATTTCACCCCCTGAAATGGCTATTATAACGCCATAAATAGCATATTAATAACACATTACTTGAAGGGACCGCAGTATTGGATTATTGCAAATGTTTGTTTTACTTTCAGCCTCCAGGCAGCAGGGAATGGTTCTCCTTTGTCTTTAAGTCAAACTGGGAATGATGGGTAATATCTAAAAGCTAGACTGTAAAGCTAATTTTCATGTGTTTCTTGTTAAGAGCAACAGTTATGCAGCTTTATTTTTCCGTTCTATTCTGTCCTCTGGAATTTTCCATCTGAGTGCAATAAGATGAGGAGATAAGCTGAAGAAATTAGGAAAGCATTACGGAGATGTATGCCTTGATTAAATGAAATTGGATATTCTTGATGATGTCTTTCTCCTGGAAGAATAAACATTAAGTTTCATCTGTTTCATTCACAAGATATTCCGTTCACAACCCACAAATCACCAAATGGAGTTTGCATCATAGTGAATAGACAATACAATTTTCATTCCAATACATTATTGAAGTCAACAACCATGCCTAATGATAGTCTTTAAAATTGGGAAAATTAAAACCACCATAATCATATGAGCCATAACCTCAACAGAGAAAATCTGGATATTTTTCCTTTCATAAAAATTTAACCATTAACGTATTAATCTCTTTACAACATCAAAATGGAATCAACCATGGCAATGTTTTCAAAAAATGTTATCGGTCTTTATGCAATATTTATTTTCACCCTATTAATTTTTCCCTGTACATTTGGGAATATTTTGATCCACCTTTTAATCCCCTCTTTTATCAGAATAATAAAACTAGAAATAGATCTCTGGTAATCATTGTGTACATTCAAAATGCAAAATAAAACAATGACCAGATTGCTTACTTTCCTAACAAAACAAACAAATACCAGCTCTTTGGTTCTAATGAAAGTGTATGGGTTTCTGTGTGAGATAATAGAATATATAAAGAACAATTTAATTTATAAATGAAACTTTTCCTCAAATCAACCTCATTTCCAGGAGATCATATGAATGTCTGTGTTGTTTTCTTGTCAATGGTTGGGAAGTGGTTGGTCATTTCCTCCTTCCAGATTTTTTTTCAAACTTCCCAGCCTAATTTACAATATGCAATTTCCTGCAATTTAGAAGCTTTCCATCTAAATACAAAACACAAAATGACTGAGGCTGCTTGGGTTTGTTAAAGATCTACCAAAGTTAGCTATTTTGTAAGCTGTGTTGGAAACTTTGGCAGAAAAAGTGTCGCTGAGATAATTGGAAATGAACTTTATAAACCCTCTTCTTTTTGCAAAAAGAAACTTTTATAGGGACTTTTCTATTGTGACATCATCAATTTGGCACAATAGAGAAGACTTAGAACTCCTTAGAAATTGCCTAGAAGCCAAGTTAGTGCTTACAATACCTATGCTTTGTTGTAAGGAAAGACCTGCTTATTTGGGTTTTTAAAAATTCTGGTCTTTAGGATTTAATAATTACAATCTAGCCATTCTCTATTGTCCTCACAAAAAATATTGCCCCACTGTTCCATGAGTAGATGGTTAATTTCTGCAATGGAGTGAACTATATGGTAAAGGAACATTTTCATAGGTTGACTCACCATTCCATTTACAAGATTAGAAGGATTTCTCTGGGGGGAGGGTTGTTTTTTTTTAAATGTCCATGTAGAATTTTCACTGACTGAGGATATTGATTTTCCAAATGTCCTCTTCTGTCATGAAGATCTTCACATTCTACGCTTGGAGTATGATAGGGCAAAGACAAGACTCATGTGTGCAAACCTGTTGCCCTAAACATGGTGACAGTGGTTTCATATCGTCTTCTTTTCCAATTTTGCCTAATAGTGAAAATAGCAGAACATTTCTGACTAGAATCAGGGAAAGCACTATAGTGTTCTTGGTAACCCAACACTTTGCTGAATGACAAACCAAAGTAACTACAATCAAATGGAGAAAAAAGGATCTCTACAATCTATCACACACAAAAAGAGCTTTTGGAAGTATACTGATAATGGTACCCTTGGTAAGACAAGAAGTTCAATTATACAATATATTGCACCCCACATTAGAAAATAAAACTGTTTATACAAAAGAACTGTAATGGATTACAATACATCAGCTGGTTACCAGATAACTAAGCAGATTTTTGAAAATGATCTCTTCACACTGCACAACAAGACGCATGATAAATTTTCCATTCTGAAAGGTCAGTTATCCTCCATCTGCACTCAGTACCTACAGGCATCCTTCTAATGTCAAAAAAAAAGCTTTGGTTCGGCATCATCTGTTACTACTGATGCTTCTCATGTTCCTTATTTGTCGACTGAACAAAATGCAACATTAACAGCTGCTGTACTTGCTAGTATTCTACATTTGTCAGTAGGAAGGGAAACACATATGGTGACCCTTTGCATACCAGTTAACAATATTCATTTCATATGTTTAATAGAGTGTGACTTGCATTGCTGCAAAATGCATACCAAAATTAGGACCACTTTTAGTTTGCAGTCTTATATTAGCCATTTATTTGGTGATTACATAGGAAGTTAATCAAGAGTCTTGAGAAAGAAAGTATTTGGATCTTTTCCTAGCAAGTGACATTTTAGTCTAGTGAGTTATGAAAATATCTGATTAGCTTATAATTCCATTTATTGTACAAACCTATTAAGTTTGGGTATTTTATTAAAAAAAATATGGTTTTGAATCCCATTGCTGTCTTACTTAGGCTAGCTGTTTGTTTGCAGATATTTCATTACCTAACTAGATAACATCATCAGGGCATTAATGCTGTTACATAGGTGGATAATGAAATTCAAACAGTCAAGCATCTTGTTGTAAAATAACAGCCTTTGATATACACATAACTATAATACTAATAGAATAAGTAAAAGTAGAACAAGTTTAACCCTGAGCCACCAAATATGATTTAGGAAAATGTGTACAGTATATGGGCAATCACAATCTCTTTCTGTCTTCTAGTTTTCAGTGTTGTCATGCGCTAAAAGTCATATGAAAGTGACTAAAATGACTTCTGCATTGTGGAGATCCACAAGGCAAATGCATGACTTTTGCAATTGCTGTTAGCATTAGTGATGGGAAAATATTTTACAAATGCTCCCATGAAATGAACTGTTACTTTCAGCAAGATATTTCTCGGTAAGTTAAGAAATACTGTATTCCTATACATATGTCACAAGAGCTTCCAAATTCACATAAAAGGGATAGCTCTCGTGTCAAGGATTAAGTAGGAAATATTCTGGATCATAACAGCAATTTAGCAATAAATCAACAGGAAATTTAACACATAGATCTTCAAAAAGCCAAGCATCTTGTTATTTAAAAAAGACTTTCATATACATGTATGTGACTATGATACTAAGATAAGTCAAGAGTACGAAATGAGAAAAAGAAAGTCAAGTAGCAAGCATAATCAAAGAGCAAATCAGAACCAAATTATAAATCGAAGATGCATACCAGTGACTAGGAAGGTCCTAGTTTATGTAATACATCATTATAAAAGGAAATGCTTTTTCCCATAGTTCTTCCTTTTATCTGTTTTATCAGTTCTTCATGTAAATTATGTCTTATTCAAACTTGGATATCCAAGACTTCGTAAACTGCTCTTTCAAATTCTCCTTTTTTACATTTGCTTTTCCTTAGATGACAATTGTATTATTGATCAAAAATGTCTTACTTTGTTATTTTGTTCTCAAGTTTCTTACCCTAGTAAGACAATCCTAGTTCTTTAAGCGACACTCATTTGAGAAATGCTAGCACAATATTAACAGCATAAAAGAGTGGAACTAGGCAAATCAAAAGGACAATAATCAAACAGAGAACAGATTAGGCAGTTGTAAGGCAATAACTTTCTTGGCTTAAAAACATATTTTTTTACAAAGTTTTCCATCTCTTATTCAGAATTCAGTCTTTTTTCAGAATATGTATAATTGGTATTGT
This sequence comes from Pareas carinatus, assembly GCA_032468095.1. Classification (NCBI taxonomy): domain Eukaryota; kingdom Metazoa; phylum Chordata; class Lepidosauria; order Squamata; family Pareidae; genus Pareas; species Pareas carinatus. The sequence goes on from JANHFO010000943.1 coordinate 219,010, forward strand.
GATAGCAGAACACTCTTGGAATCCCTCTCTTTCTCTCTCTCTTTCTTTCAGATTTCAATTTATTCCATCCCATTCTGATTCTCTGAATCTTTCTTTCTTTTCAACCCATCAACCTACCTTTGAATATTAACTCAGGCCACTCAGGAGGAGTCCCCAAGGTCCCTCGTGCATTTTTTCGGCCTCCATGGAGCTTTGGCACGCCTCTAAGAGGCCCAGGAAGCCATTCCATAGGCCTCCCGAAGCTTTGCGGAGGCCGGAAAAACGCCCGAGGGACCTGGGGGAAGCTTCTCCTGAAGCCCACAGGAGATCCAAAAATAAACTTATTTTCCAGAATACATTCTCAATATATTCAAAAGTTTCTTCCATATTCAAGAAATCATCTTATGCTCATGTCTATCAGGTTTTTTTATTTTAAGATAGTAAAATAGAAAATTCTTAATTAGTCAGCCTTTGCTCTGTTAAAATGTCACATTATACAGAGATACGCTGAGACAAAGAAAGAATAGAGAAAAATGATAGTAAGTAGTCACATCTGTTCTACCAATTTGATGTCTGTATTCCATTCTAATTCAGCTTTGGTGATGTGTCTCTATGTGCCATTTTATTCAGTCCATAGTGTCTGACATCAATTCTATGTACCTAATGTGACAATGGATTCTCATTATAATATGGAAAACCTATGCTTCATTATGCTGGCTCACACTTCAGTATGCTATTAGAGTAATTGGTTTATGCAGTGTGCTTTTCACTATTGTGGAATAGAACATACTCAATTGCACTGCTCAGAATTATAACTTGAAAGGCTTATATAAGTCTACTTCCAGATGTGACTGTTCATAATTTTGAAATATGAACTATAGATCACATGTAATAATCACAGTTCCATGAAGAGGCGATCAATCAATGCCACGATATATCAAATCTTAGCCTGCTAAATTGAAACTACTCAGTATGTAAACATTCACAGAAGATATTCTGTCTAAAAGATCCAATATACAATGAACACTGACTCCAAACGTCAAACTAGAAATCACAGTTTCCTAGTTTCTAGCTTGGTGCCTTACTCACTAGATCAAACTATCTCTCTAGTAAAAACTACACTGTATGAATAATTTCTTACCTAATCTGATTCTAGTTCAAGAACATTATATAAATGTGTGTGGGTTTTTCTTAATTATCTTTTCTATGTTGGCTAACTCTAGTCATATATGAATTTGAGACACCAACGACTATTTCTCATGCTATCATTACAAGCTATCTTTATTAGCAATTCTATGTCATCCCATATTTATTCTGAAGTGAAAAATCTTCACAAGGATATTCTTTGTTACCTTATTTTTTTGGTCTGCTGAGCACAAACACTGTTTGTCATATAAGTAGATAAATATCTACCCTGCAGTTTGAAAAGCTGGAAAAGCTTGGGATATTTTGCAGAACCATGGCTTTCCCTGGTACTTGTGAACTAAATTTAGATAGACTTATCAGGCGTAAGTGTCTCATGCATGTGAAATTACTTGCCTATTCACAGACACCCAGGTGGGGAGATTAACACAAGAATACTGATGAAGGTTGACAATCATTAGAAATCAGAGCAGTGCAGAGAGAAAGAAACAAGATTAGAATCATTAGAGTCACCTATTTTAGAGAATGCAAAAAGCAAAAGGTAAATTGGAGAGGAGGGCTGAGAGGCTAAGTTGCTTCCAGAAAATAATTACAAAAATAGAATTTAAAAAGTGTACTGATCTCAGGTCTGAGATACACATGGATGGCACTATACTGGTAAAAGTTGATCTAGTCCACATATGTCAATCATAAGGCCCACAAACGGGATCTGACACATGGCCTGTTTTGAACCGCCCACAGGGCCGCTCTGGAGGTGAGCGAAGTGGTCCTTGCGGGGGCAGTGACCATGGGGGGGAAGGCAGCAGGAGGGTGGTGGATGCTGCGGACAGGAGGCGACAGATGCAGGGGGGTTGGTGATGACCACAGCAGGGTCAGGAAGGGCCAGAGAGGCATCGACCTAAGCTACAGAAGGGCTGAGGAGGGGTTAAGGAGGCATTGGTGGAGGCCATAGGAGAACTTGAGAAGCAACAGCAGAGGCTGCAGGAGTGCTGGAAAGGGCTGGGGAGGCACTGGTGGAGGCCATGGGGGCCTTGGGGCTGTCAATGACAGCCATGGGGAGGTCACAGGAAGCCATGGAGGCCCTGGAAGCATCGGCAACAGGCATAGGGGATCATGAGAGGCCCTGGGGAGCCCTAGGGGCATTAGCGACGGGAGATTGCAGGAGGCTTGGTGGGGCACTAGGGGCATTGGCAATGGGAATAGGGGTTGTGGGAAGCTGAGGGGACATTTGGGGGATCGATGATGAGCACAGAGATCATGGAAAACCAGGGGGTACTGGGTGTGTCAGTGACAACTGCAAGGGAGTCTGTGATGCCTGTGGGAGGCTGTGGGGGAAAGGTGGGGAGGCACTCACAGTGGCCCACGATGAAATTGAGCTTGACACCCCCGATCTAGTCAGTAAATGAGAGTGGAGACTATTTCTCTTTGTTTAAGAATTGCTTTAAAAAATACAATATCTAGAGAGATCACTTCCGGTCCTGGAAGCAACAGGACGTGAGAGAGCGAGCTCTGCCTCTCACGCCTGAAACCCGCTT
>JANHFO010000947.1:16093-27685 GCA_032468095.1 Pareas carinatus
CCCACTGGAGCAGAAAAAGGACGATACATTCAAAAGAAAAAGACAAAACTCTAAGAGTCCTTTTGCAGTAAACAGCGTCAGCCTTCCTCAGATGTGGTCTTATTTATGTTGCTCTTTGGAATTCAGGGACGGGGTGGGGCTTGGCCGTGCTGCATGCTCCCAAAATGGGAGATGGCTTGGCTGTTTATGAGCCCAGGGTGGGCTGGCTGAGGGCCAGCCAGGCATGATTCCACCACAAGGTCGGATCCTTTCCCCCGGAGGAGGGAGGGGTGGCTGCTGGTCTCCGGCCTGTCGAGCGGGCCCTTCCGGGGAAGGCAAGGGGTGCAGCTGTGGTGGTGCATCCTCACCCAAGGGGCCTCTTGCTCCGGGCCTTCCGGGGGGATCGGGCTGCTTTTGGGAGAGGCCGCTTTGCCTCTCTTGCTGGGAAACCCCGACACTTTTATGTTTCTTTAATCCATCTTTTTTTTTTTAAACTGGGGGCAGTTATTGCCATTTTTAAGGTAGGATCAAAAGCTTCGCTCTGGTTATAAGGCAAAGATTGGTCGGTTTGCTGCTGACTCTCCCCCTTCTTCGGCCCTGCAGGGTGCTCGGCTTTGTGTGCCAGAGGACTCTGCCGCAGACTCACCCATGCCCAGGGCGGCAACCTCCTTCGTTTCCGGTTTGTTTTTAGGGCCCAGCTGAGCCTTTCCTTTGTTTCTCCTCTTTTGCCTCTCAAGTGGCCGCTGTAGTGTAGTAGCTAAGAATCAAAGGTGGTGAGTCTCCTGAGAAAACCTCCTTTCTTCCCATAATAGGCAAGGGGGGACTCTCTCAATGCGGAAATTAGGCCAAAGGAACAGGGCAGCGCCTACCTGGAACGCTCCGACCCGTAAACTCTCAGAGGCGCAGAGCGCCCGTTGGCACTCCGTGTCCGTGTTCACGCCTGTACATTCTCTCCCTGCCTAGGTCGCCTCAACTGGTGGGCCGGCGTGGATCCCAGCTGCCAAAGGCTGCTTCCCTTGGCAACAACGGGCGATGGGAACTGCCTGCTTCACGCTGCATCGCTGGGTGAGATCTTCCAGCCGTGAAAATGTCCACATTTATTCTGTGCCCTCCTCCTCCCGCTAGGCAGCCGGGCCCCAGCTTGCTTTTGTTTTTCTTCCGTAAGCAACAGCTCGTGATGCTTCCTGGAAAATAGCCTCGGTTTTATTCATTTATTTATTTGGTTGGATTTGTATGCCGCCCTTCTCCGAAGGCTCGGAGCGGCTTACAATCCATACAGCAATAGCACTTAGATGGACTCACATACCGCTTCACAGTGCCTTGCAGCCCTCTCCGAGCGGTTTCACACAACACATTGCCCCCAACAATCTGGGTCCTCATTTGACCGACCTCGGGAGGATGGAAGGCTGAGTCGACCTTGAGTTACCGCAGAGTCACTTTGAGTAGCCTTCTGAACCCTCTTCTCAGGCTGCCCGTCCCAGATGATTCTTCCCCTCCCCCCGGGGGCCTCCTGGGTGCTCTAAGCCGCCATGGCTGGGTCCAGCCTAACGAAGTAAGCCGAAGTCAAAGCAAGCATGTGTTTTGACACCGGCCCAATCGAAGTGGCTTCCGGAAGTTCAAACCGTGCCTTTTTAAAGGGCGCTGTTTCTTATTTCCTCCTCCTCCTCCTCCTCCTCACCTCCAGGTATGTGGGGATTCCACGACAGGGATCTGGTGCTCCGCAAATGCCTTCACGCCCTCATGGATAAAGGGGTGGAGAGGGAGGCCCTGCAGCGGCGCTGGAGGTGGCAGCAGACCCAGCAAAACAAAGAGGTAACGACCCGGAGGGGCCTTCGAGGGACGGCGGGGCTACGCTTGGCTCTCTGCTTTGCTCAGGAAAGGGGGCTCCTCCGTCCGAGATTCAGCCTTGCGCCCCCTTGAAGCCCAACTCTCAGCTGTCAAACGGGGGGTCTCTTTTCGAAATGCCTAAATGCACCAGTTCCTCCCGACCAGTCCTGGGGAGTGATCCTAAAGGGGTCCCTCTAAAATAGGATGATCGAGAGGTGTTTTGTTTGCACGTAGATTTCTTATTCTCTTCACTGTCTCTGCCAATGTGATAGTCTGGCCTCGTGTACACAGAAGAGGAGTGGCAAAAGGAGTGGGACGAGCTCATCAAATTGGCTTCGAGTGAGCCACGGATGCATTACGGCACCAACAGTGGCAGCTGCGGAGGGTAAGTAGGACTTCTCACGAAGCATGACATTGCGATGCTCAGGATTTCAATGGGGGGGGGATCCTTAAAAAGCTCCGTTGATCCTGAATGCAGGAACAAGGGTGGGGGTCTCCTATGTAGAGCAGGTACTCTGAGTTTGTTTCTAGGCAGAAATCAAAGATGCTCAAATAGAAAAATTATTTATTTATTATTTAGAGTTATATACCGCTTCACAGTGCCTTACAGCCCTCTCTAAGCGGTTGACAGAGTCGGCCTATTGCCCCCCCCCCAACAATCTGGGTCCTCATTTTACCGATCTCGGAAGGACGGGAGGCTGAGTCAACCTTGATCCGGTGGGACTCGAACTGCTGGACTTTGGGTGGCTGATGGCAGATGGCCGTCGGCAGGAATAGCCCGCAGGGCTGCTCTTAACCCCTGCGCCCTCCTGGCTCCTGACTGCCCTTGTTTGTGAAGGCACATGCAGCAGAAATCTATGTGAATTCCCTCAGAAGGGCAGTTTATACCTGTCTCGGCGATGTGTGTGGGATGGGCCAATCCCTGTTCCCAGGGCTGCAGGGGGCCTCCCTCTGACCGACCCGGGAAAGGGGTGCGTGGTTCAGTGCGCAGGAGGTTGGGCCGCTAGCTTCCTCCTCTCTGCCCCCGTTTCTGATTTGATTTGTTCTCTTCAGCGTTGAAGGATCCGAGGAGCCCGTGTACGAGAGCCTGGAAGAATTCCATGTGTTTGTCCTTTCCCACGTGTTGAAGAGGCCCGTTGTGGTTGTGGCAGACACTATGTTGCGAGATTCTGGGGGAGAAGGTAAGAGTGCAGTGAGGTGCAGTACGAAAGGGCAGCTGTGACCTGCCTCCCTGGCGCCGGCTGCTGTTGCCAGGAGGCTTCTGAGTTGGAAAGCAAAATGCCCCAAGTAGTAACGGTTGCAGAGGGAGGCTTCCGCAAACGGTCACGGAGACGCAGTTTTGGTCGCAAGCGGCGTGGGCCTTCGAGGGCCGGCTGGGAGGCGCCAAGGCGAGGAAGGGACGGTCGCGCAGCAGTGCATCCCAGTGGTTACTGCTGGTTTCATACTGTCAGCTGACACTTTTCTCAGTGTCCGTGAATCTAAGACCTGGACAGGGTCTCACGGATCATTTAACCTTCTGCTCAGCGCAGAAGTCCAGCACAGCGGCATCCTTCACAAGCCCAACCTGTCCGTCCCAGGGTCTCCGGCAAAGGGGAGCCCGCCCCTCCCACGGCGGTCCCTGGCATGGACTCGCCGGTTCCCCTCCTGTCTCCTGGAGCAACTGTGGGCAGCTCTGTCCCACCTTTTCCACCGTAGCCCTTCAGATACTCGGAGTAGACAACTATTACGTTTCCACGTAGTCTCCTCCTCCAGGCCGCAGATGCCGCTGCCTCCAACCGATAAGGAGCCCAGGGACCCCAGGGACCCCTTCCGCACGGGATCCCGGAGATCTCTTTTCTGAAGACCGCCTCCCCACCCCCCCCGCCCGCTTTCCTTCCGTGTCCCGGGGGGCTTCCTGGCACCATTGAACCTCTAGGAACGGCTTCTGCCCTCCGACGACCCCGTGGGGGGGGGGGCTTGCTTTTCTCCCCCGAAGGCACCGGCCGGCATGTCCTGCGTGCGTAGTCCTTAGAGTCTTCCAGAAAAAGCACAAACACGGAATAGATCGCAAAAGCAGCTTCTTCTGTCCCTTGTGTTATTCAGATGAAGAAGCAAGATGCGAGTCCTTCCGTCGCCTGTCCTTTCTTGCCAACTTTCCCCAGCAGCGCACCGCTCAGTCTCTCGGTGGCGATGGCGATGGTGTTTCACAAGAGGCTTCTTTCTCCTTTCCAGCATTTGCTCCTATCCCCTTTGGTGGCATTTATTTGCCCCTGGAAGTTCCTGCCAGCAAGTGCCACCGCTCTCCGCTGGTCCTGGCCTACGACCAAGCCCACTTCTCTGCCCTGGTGTCCATGGAGCAAAAGGAGGCCCCCAAGGAACAAGGTGTGCACAAAATGTGGGCTGCCGCTCTGTGGCCATCTTCCTTCTCTCCTTGCCCTCCGCCTGGGATCTTGCAAAGACTCCGGGCCCTTCCTACTCAACGGATGCCATGCTCTTGCTGGCAGTTTTTCTGCCTTCCCAACTCCAAATTCTGTTTTTGGGGATCTTAAGGTAATTATTTCTTTTTTTTCAACCTAGCTGTGATCCCTCTGACAGACTCTGAACACAAACTGCTTCCAGTACACTTCGCAGTGGACCCTGGGAAAGGCTGGGAGTGGGGCAGAGATGACGGCGATAACGTCAGACTGGCAAGGTAAATAAAGGGGAGCTCCGTTTGCAGCAAATGCCGAGCTTTTGTATTTCGCATGGGAGCGTGAACGGAGTAAGGGAGGACAAACGGACCTCCGGAGAAATAGGTCTGGATAAAGAACAGCAAGACGTGGAGGGTGTCACGAGCCGTGCCAGGGATGAGGGGTTAGGCGTAGGTGACCGGCTGGGCTGGAGGGAGGGGAGGGTCAGGCGCATCATCCGTCTGCAGGCTCTTCGCGCCCATCAGAGGTCGAAGTCCAGCCCACAGTGAATTTCGTTGCCCCACTTTGCTTTGGCAGCTGGTAGTTCAGATTCTTGTAGAGGGCATTAGTTTGCGATAAACCATTTCAACCACCTTGGCTCCCGATTTCTTGCGCTCGCCTTTAGGCTGGGAAGGGAAAAATTGCTGATGACATAGAGGCAGTCTTTTGAAAAATATGAATTGCAGTCAAAAAAGTGAGGCAATCTGATAGTCCAGTTGTGAAATAGACAATAATTTCCCCAGGGTATTATTTATTTGAAATGTTAGTCCATGCTTGGAATTTCTGTAAGTTCCAAGGATCCGGGAGCTCTGATTTAACTCAATGGCATCATGTTGTTTTTGTTTTTGACATGGCCTGGCCTGTTTAGTGTGGCACTTTCATTGGAAGCCAAGTTACATTTGCTGCACAGCTACATGAATGTAAAGTGGATCACTTTGTCTTGTGAAATGCAGGTAAAGAAATGTTAGGGAAATCATATTTCATGTAATGGGAAGGATATTCCAAATTATTTTCCTGTTCTGCCTAGAATAATAGAATTCTAGATTTGGATTATTTCAGCTGTTGCTTGCCCAACCCTTGCTCGATACAAAGATCCACCTTAAATAATCCTCAAATAATGGCTGCTCAGCCTCTGTTTGAACATATCACCTCTTCCCTTTCTGGACAATTGCTTTCACTGTCCAACTGTTGTTAATTTCAGAAAGGCTTTTTCCCGGTATTTTCCCCCAATGAGAATCTGCCTTTCTGTAATTTAAATCCATAATTCTCAACAAGACAATATAATTGTGCTAAGCAGAATTGGATGAAACAGGCCTTGTGCTAATGTTGTAAAGATGGCTTCTTTAGCCAGGGATATGAGCTTCTCAATTTGCATTCAGTCTACTGTAACAGTTTTATATACTAAAGGTACCCATACACTAAAATGTATCTTTGTAGTGCCCAGAATTGTGTAATCCTCACTTGAACCATTGCTATCTTTTCTTTGCGGAAAAGGTGCTCCAGTCTTAGGACAGGCCCATTTGGCCGTAGAACCAGGCGACCCAGAACAGCCAAGCCTAGCCCACCCCAGCAGGTTCCCTTTCGTGCTGCGCAGGCGCCCTTTCCTGTGCGTACCGCCTCTCTCCCTCCTCTCTCTAGGCACCCCTTGCCCAGCCAGAGTCCCCAACGGCTTCCGCGGGGGATGAGGTCCGATCAGCTGCCGACTCGGGGGACTCCGACAAGGAATCCGTTTGTAGCAGCTCGGCCAGCAATAGCGGCAGCAGCAAGACCAGCAATAAGGAGAAGAAGGAGAAGGAGAAGCCCAGAAAAGAGCGGGAGAAGGAGAAGGAGAAGAAACGGGCCGACTCCGTAGCCAATAAACTTGGAAGCTTTGGGAAAACTCTGGGGAGCAAGCTTAAAAAAAATATGGGCGGGCTGATGCACAGCCGAGCAGTCAAAGGTGGGGCGAGCAGCGGGCAAGGAGAAACCTTGGAGAGGAGGAAGAAGAGCTCCCTCAAGACGAAGAAGGGCAGCAGGGAAGAGGCGTCCCCTGGGGACTGCTCCGCTCCTCCCGAGAGGCCGTGTCCAGCCAAGGCGCCCGCAGAGAAGCAGCCCGATAGCTGCAGGTACAGCAGTGACGTCCGGTTGAGCTTGAGCATCCTGCGCGCCGCCATGCAGGGGGGGGAGCGCAGGTTCATCTTTGCCGGCCAGCTGAAGACCAGTCACCGCCACCAGTACCAAGAGGAGATGATCCAGCGGTATCTCCTGGATGCCGAGGAGCGCTACTCGGCGGAGCAGAAGCAAAAGGAGGCTGAGAAGAAGATGGCGGCACTGAGCAACGGTGGAGCTGCCAAAAAAATGGACCCAGAAGGCAGCCCCCTCAAAGGGGAAGAGACTCCGCTGAGCCCCGTGGACCACCCCGTCCCGCCGCCCTGTGGTCTCCAGAGCCCGGACCTGGCCAGGGTGGGCACCAAGATAGCCGGTCTTCCCACGGGCCACTCGGGAGTCTTCGCCATTCCCCGGCCTTCCATGGTGAGCCACGCGGAGAGCGCCTACCCTCCTCCTTACCAGGACGGCCGAAGGCAAGTGGCTGGAGGCCTCTGTGCGCCTTTCCCTTCTTACGCTACGCTGCCCAGGCAGTGCGCACAGAACCGGCCCCACCTCTCCCAGCAGCTGGGGCAGCCCTGTGGTCCCACAGAGATGGATGTGCCCCCTGGTTACGTGGAGGTGGGTTGCGACGGCTCCTCCTGCCCGCTTCTGTCCAGCAATGGCCATCAAGGGTGCACAGAGCCAGACGGAAGCTCTCCCAAAGTCGCTCAGGGTGGCCGAAGCGAAATGTGGCCGAAGTACAGCGTGCAGCAGACCAAGTGCAAGCAGCCCAACTGCAGCTTCTACGGACATCCGGAGACCGGGGATTTCTGTTCGTGCTGTTACAAAGAAGAGCTGAGACGCAGAGAGCGAGAGACGCTGATACATCGGTTCTGAAGAGGCCGAGACGTGCGCTTCATGTCTGGACCCATGCGATATGGGGGATGCAATAATCCTCCCCACCCCTGGTGGAGGGGGGGGTGGCCAGTTGGGATTGGTAGGCTGCTTGTGGGAGCGGGGGCACCGGAGCCCTTCCCCCCCCCGGAAGCGTGGAAGAGAACTCCGCGGAAGAGCGAGGGCTGCGGGGGCGTTGGGGCAGCTCCCTGGGCGTCCGGGGTAGAATTCAGGGAGATTGCGTCCTTTGTGCAGGACTGTAGTTGTCGAATCAGGCAAACCCTCTAGACCAAAGCTTTGAATCCCAAGGTTAGAGAAAGACAATGACGAACGCCTCTTCCTATTGGATCATCCTCCAACATATCTTTTTATTTCAAAGGGGTTAAAGTTAGCATCACTCAGATTTTTCTTAATGTCTGAAACGCGGAGGCTCTCTAACAGTTTCATGTCTTTTTTATTACTATTTTTGTGTGTCCGGGGTATTCTGGCACTGCGCAGAGACTCTGTGGGGAAAGGACCATTCCGAAGAGGGCGCACGCCCCTGACGCTGCCTCCTTCCGAATCCGCCCATCTTTCCCCACACTTGTCTGGTCTTCTGAGCGCGCCCCTTCTAGCTAGGGCTGGCGTCAGTTAGTGGGAGACAGGCTTCGGAGACTTTTAAGTATATATTTTAAAATTCTTGTCAGGAGCTGAACGTGCCAGGTGGGGAGGAATCAAGGCACAGTGTCGTGTGTATTAGGGAGAGAAAGTTTTAACTCTGAAAAAATGAGGCTGTTCTTGATGGAAACAAACTCCCAGAGCAGAATTGGGAGAGCAGGAGGGAAATCAGCGGGGGGGCCCATAGGAGCAATAAACCACTGCGGGCAGCTTTGAGCACGGAGAGATGAGAGGTGGCAACGGGGCGTCTCGGCCAGAATCCTTTGCTCTCTGATTTTGCTGCAACTACTTTTAAGAGCATCAGAAGATAAATATGTAACATTTTCTTATCTGCAGAGAACAACCTCCTTTCTGTGCAAGCTATTTTTTCTCAGACTACCTCTGTTCTGAATAGGAAAAAAAATCTGACCTTTGGGGGAACATAAGACAGAAATTAGTCTTTATTCCTTGTGGGTTTTCTAATACATTACATTTAACTTCCCATCACCTCCAGCCTTCAGATATATTTTGAAAGCACCGGATTATTCCCACTTTTGGTGCTGCAGAATTTATTGCAAATATTTTTCCAACTAATAGATAAAGCCTTTGATGGCTGGGAACTCCCTCCTATTCAGATATTTCACACAGACATATGCCAGTCATGTTTTGATTGAATTTTGAGTGTTGGATAAGGGGTTGGGGTGGGTTTTTGTTTTTTTTGGCTCCTTTGGGAGTCTAAAACTATGCAATTATTTTCCATTAAGAGCTGCTGAGTTGGGACAGAGAATTGCAAGTGTACTTAATATTTTAAACAATAACCCAACACTCCTGGCTTTCTTTAATACTCCTTGCACGGCCTTAACATGGACAGTAGCCCAATATGAAAATAACATGGCGCTTTCTTGTTTCTTTCTTAGATACTCTTATTTAAGAAAGGAGCACTATTAAGAGGAAAATATGTACGTATTGCTGTGTTGAATTTGTCGGGAGCAATTGCATGATACAAAATTAAAGCGGGGCTTGCAGAAAAAGGGTACTGAGACACACAAAAGGAATTTGCACCCACAGCTGATAGTCCCACCCACCCCTCTTGCTGAATGTTGTCATAGAAGATTATAGATTACTTAATTTCAGAGCCCTGAAATGGGATAAGGAAGGTTTTTTTTTTAATCAGGATGTGCAGAGGGATAAAATCCGGTAAAAGAACAATAAAACAATCTATGTCTCTCCTATTAGACAACATAAATGTTTACATTGTGTTCAGAAGGATAATTGCAATCTTAAAATTTCACAGTAGGTGGACATCTGGAGATTATAATTCATGTGATCTGAAAATCCAACTATGGATGTTCAAGTTTGACATTTCAAGCAATTTTGGGATTTAATAGACTAAAAACTAATTTGATAAAGAGCTTGTTCAGTTGGTTTGTAGCTGTATACAGTAGCTGAGCTCAAAGTAGTCGTTTCTAATTACACATTTCTTCAAAAATTAACTATCCTAAATCTATTTTTATGAGGGCAGCAGCAATGGTGTTTGCATTTTTTATGATTCTCTGTGTCCCTTCAGTGCTGGTTGTTTAAGATGTTTAATTATCGCAAGAATTCCTATTAATGACATTTTTTATTTTATCACTTTTACTAAATTGAATGTCACCTCCAAAATTGTTTGGAAATGCACGTGATGTTTGGAAGACATGATATATGCAGTTTCCCACTTCCCATATAATTTTTTCAAAGTAGTAACACCTCTTCCTAGAGATCTGTGTGATTTCTTTTTTTGCTTTTCCAAACTGGCAACTAGTAGTTTTGAGATTGTACTTTGACAGTTTGTTGCTGATCATATTTTAATTATAACTAGTACTATAATTATTAGCAACTGGATTCATACGATTGTGGCATTTTTGTACATCAAGAAAAAATGAACACTTTAAAAACGTCTATTTGAAAAGTATTTTTCTATGAACACCAGAATTTTAATTCCAAAACCTCTCCGCCTTAGTAACAGTGAATTCTAATTATTTAACTTCTGCATACCAGATCAAGTTTGAATTTGTATAGTTGTTCACTGACTTTCCCTTTCCTGACCCTCATATTTTTCTGAAAGGTTTGTTTCCTTTATGGTGAAACAATGTTCTCTTTTTTCATTAAAAAACAAACATTAAAAATACTATTTATTGAAAAGATAGAATCTTTCCCTTTTTATTCATTGTCTATGCAGCTATAAATTGAATGCAGTGGATATATTTTAAGGTACCTTTTTTAATCATTATTTTTTGAGCAGAAATACAAGCAGATGAGTTTCCAAAGCACCTTTTTTAATTTAGTAGAAAGGACACTAAAGTAAATAATTTTTCATAGAAAGACAAGTAAGGGGAGGAGAGGTTTTTGGCCTTGCTCCCTCTGCTGGAGGAAAAAGTTTATGGCATACTCTAAGAAATTAATTGGTTTATTCCCACCTTTCCTATGAATACACATAGATACACAGAGAGACCCCAGATTGAGGCAAGGCAGGTGAGAGGATGCATTGTTAGCTGATGTGAATGTGACTTCTGACAGACATTTGTGGGACTCTCAAAATAGTTAAAATTATTTTAATATTCCAAGTATTTCCATGCTCAACATAACTTTTTCAAATTTGTATGCACAATAATGTTTTGCACAGCAAAAGAAAAGGCCTCATTGGCTAATCGTTTTGGCTTCAGTTCCTTTATGATTAATTCTGATGTTATGTCTCAATTTGTTTCATTTTATTTTGACAAAAATAGAATGACCTTAAATAAAAAACGCCCAGGGTATAACTTTAACCAGCATGTAGAAACTCTATAGAAAGGTTTTTCTGTTAATTTTTTTCTGCTAGTTGTCTAAGAATTAATTGTCCTGATTTAATTCTCCAGTTGTTGACAATAAAAATTATTTTTTAAAAAGTTATTTAAATACATTGTTGTAATTTCTGTTTACTTTGCTCCAGTAATGTCTTACATCTGTGTTACTAGGTAATATTTTTTTTAGAAATTAATGTGACTATGTTTACTGTAATTTTTTAACCAGGAGGGTGAGCTGATTATTTTCAGGGTATTTTCTACTGCTGAGCCTCTTTGGAAACGGTTTTTTTTTCCTTCTCTCCAGATGAAGAATGAGTGGGGTCTGGTTTAAAATAATAATGGAAAACATTTTATTTTTGTGAATCCACCATTTATTGGCCATGTTTTGTCTTTCAATTATTTTTAAAGGAATCATCTTCATTTTCCAAATGCTTTACTTGTACAGGTATGTAGAGTTTTACAGATTCATATATCCTCCCAGGAAGGGAAAGTGTGTAACTTTGAGCATTAAGGACAAAGAAATAAACCACATGGAAATGCTAAATGCTGCATTAGAACTTCTCCCAAAATTCTTTGTACTGTAACAAGCCTTTTCAAACAGACGGCATCTTGAGGCTTCGTGGTACTTAAACCGGGGTTTCTTTGCACTATGTTAGATGTGCTGGCTTTCCTTTATTAGCGCAAAATGAAGGAATGAGTCAACTGGTTCTGCTAACTGGTGAAATAGTCAATATTGACCAGGAAGCTGCATTGTGTCATTCCTAGTCATTCTATATGAATCTAGAAGTTTTAATCCAGCTGAATGTAATTTATTGATGGTGTAGATTTTTTAAGAACACTCTTTTGGAAAAGACTTATTTATGCAGTGAGGACGGCCGAATCATGCGCCATTTGTCTCTGGAGTGGAGGGTTTCCCGCTCAAGCACGAGTCGAACTAG
>JANHFO010000947.1:34537-44895 GCA_032468095.1 Pareas carinatus
CCCCCCCCCCCCCCCCCCCCCCCCCCCCCCCCCCCCCCCCCCCCCCCCCCCCCCCCCCCCCCCCCCCCCCCCCCCGTAAGCGAAGGAATGCTTCTGTGCTTTGAGCAGGAACTTCTGCCTCTACTATAATCAGCCTCTCTCGGCAAAAGTCCTTTTGATTCAACTCAATGGATTCAAGAGTCTTGCTCTCCTGACAGCAGGTCAGGGGCACGTCTCACTCCCGCTTATCAGTATGGAAGGAATAGCGAGAATCTCTCCATAACCGCTACATGATGCTTCATTGCATAGTTAATTGATGTAACTCATTAAATGCTTCACATATGAGCTTCATATACAAAATCCTCATGGTCTTCCTTCAACTGTTAATTAACTGTTTATTTCAGGGGAATATATCCAAGAAGCCGCAGGCCATGTGAAAAAGAGCAGTTCTTCCGGAGATGGAGGAGGTCATATTCCTGGCACACTTTACTGTACTAATCTAAGGGTGGCCTTCTTACCAGATTCCTCTCTAAACCATGAGGTGAGTTTGGCAATTGATCCATGGCCACTGATAGTGAGAAAGCAGCAAGTGAGCAATAGGAATGGACAGGTAAGAGGAAAAGGTGGTTTGGAAGTTGTTGCGAAAGGACTGAACTCAGAAGAGCAAGGCAGAATGCAAGAATTCTTGGCACCTGCTCAGTCACAGAATTTTAAGGCCTGCCTTCACAGAAGGAATGTTTTCAAATTATTTCTGCTTTGGGTTTGAATAACATTTTCATTTTAGACTCAGTCTGTAGAATCAGTTGAAATTCAGTGAGAAAAGAATACTAGTTCGTCCAATAAATGACCCCCTACCCCAGTAACTCCACTGTGAGGCTGTTCACTTCTTTTAAAATAGCAAAGAATCCCGACCATTATGTCTTATGACAAAAAATGTGATGAAATCTAGTGTTGTGGGTGTGCCTGTGAGAAGGAAAGATTCAGTATTCTAAGCATATGTAAGTGGCTTCTACTGAAACTGTGTGACTCAGGGAAGAGATCAGAAATATAAAAAGCAATTAAAAGTGCTTTCTCTTCCTTCTAGAACGAATCTTGCTGTCTGTTTATGCACAGTGACTATGAAGTGGCCCTACCGTGTATTGAAAAACTGGTGGCTGGTAGGTTTAGAGGAAAAAACGCCTTTTTAGACTTTGGGTTTATAACAGCCAACTGCTTTGTTCTCAGAGATTCCCTCAGGATGCAAGAATTCAATCAATGCTTCTTTTTCATTTTACAGAGATGTATTGATGGAAATATTCAGCTTGAAATATCTCTTCAAATATGTAATATTTTCCATGGAATCTTATTTTTATTTTGGTCATCTGAGAACAGAGACAGAATCAGAATGTAAAGGTTGGAAGGGACCTCATCCAGTTTTAGACTTGTAAACTGCCCAAGGCAGGAAATTGTTGTAGTATTGCTCTGTAAATTAGCACTGTTGGTCATTCTATTAAACACTCTTTCCCTCACAATAGCCTCCCTCTTAATAACAGGATTTCTGTTCTCACCCCAGGGAACAGTTTCACAAAAGCCAAGGTGCTAACAAGCACATCTACACTGAAGTTCATTCCTGAGGAACTGATCATCTACTGCAGAGATTTCCGGGTGCTAAGGTTCCAGTTCCATGAAAATGGCTTGGAACCTCAGGCCTTCCGGGTAAGTTTTAGGGGTGAATTCAGCAGAAAGACATCTAGTAGATGGTGAGTCTAAACACTGTCCTTCTGCCAAAAGATAGTCTCACTCTGCACTCAGAAATCAAATATTTGCATGACCTGCCCTTTCTGCAATAAAGAGAATGTGCAATTATTTCCCCCTTCCCAATTCTGACATTGGGAAATGTAAGATGGCACACCCTGATTCTTCTCATTGTGGTAAATAATATTTTGGACATCAGAATCATTGGCCCCGTTCATAGGCACACTTGATTAACTTCTCCTTAAAGGCAGAGAAGCCTTCCCATTTAAAAAAAGAATACCTTTCTTACCCTCAGCCTGGATGCCACAGATGAGTGGCACCATAGAAGCTTCTAGTCCCGCCTTAGACAGGAAGCTAGCTAGATGCCCTTGGGCCAGTTAACTCTTCCATAACTTTGCTTTCAAGGTGATAGCGGCCATTGCACAAGCTCGGGAGAACAGTGGCAAGGACATCTGCTACGAACACATAGCTCTGAAGAATTTGGGTAAGTAGACGTGGTGTCATGAGGATGGGAAGAGACCTTGGAGGCCTTCAAGGCCAGCCCCCTACCCAAGTCAAGAGCCTTTACACCATCTCAGACATACTGTTATCCAGTCTTTTCTTGAAAACTTCCAGCGACGGAGCGCCTGCAACACCAAAGAAACAGGGAGATTTTATTGCAATATTGACCTCTGTGTTGTAGAGAACAGCTGCTTGGGCAAGCAGGACACACAGCTGCAGGAAGAGTTCTCAGTGGTGTTTTTTGAGACTCTCTGTGACTGGGAGAAGGAGCTGGAGCGGCTTGGTGCAGCTGGCTGGCGAGTCAGCCCTGTCAACGAGCGTTTCGATATGTCTACCAGGTAAAGATCAGTTCATTTTCAGGAGAATGGGAGGCGCTTGCCCACCGACATCCAATGCTGCAGTGAGGGCATCTGTGCTGATGGAGAAGTAGCAATAGGAAGATGTGAAGCTACGATGAACGGGAGATTCACCGTAGCTTCCAAATTCCCAGATTCCAAATTCTTCAGAGCTATGTGTTCATAGCAGATGTCCTTGCCACTGTTCTCCCGAGCTTGTGCAAGTTGGAACCAAGTCCGTCTGTTGCTTAAGCCAAGGAGCCCACATCTGGAAGCTCTTCCAGCCGTGCTAAAAAGCTAGTATTACGGCTGTGTTAAAGTATTTATCTGTCTCTTTTTTAGTACCGTAGTAGCTTCTTAAACCACAGGTATTTTAAAAATATGCAGTCAGGTTCTAATAAATTTATACCTGATGCTGCATCAAGAATCAGACATGGAATTAAGTGACTGGTGTAGCAGTGAATACATAGATTGTTCTTTCTGAACACATACATTAAAAATCTACACCTACCAATCAGATTCCTTCCAGATGTGTTAGACTAATTCCTGCTCTACCTATGCTAGCTGGGGACGATGAAATATAACTAAAGGGTACCAGGCTGCAGAGAGGTACTTTTTAAGGTTTGATTTAAAATGCATTTGTTTCCTTTTAACAGCCTTCCCAAATACTTGTGGGTTCCCAGTCAATTTCTGGACAATGAACTGAAAAGAGCCTTTGTGCATTTCAATGAAAGACGAATACCAGTTGAGTAAAAATACTGTGATTAGAGTGTGCTGTGCTAGCCATGCATAAGAACAAAAGGGAAAATGGGGGAACTTTTCTGTTAAGCTGTAAACAGAGGAGCGGCGGGAGGGGGCGTTTATCCCTCACAAGGACTAAATATGGTATGCTTCCAAGTTCCCACAACCTGAAAGACTAGGTTAAAATGGTGCCAGGTGATTAGTGATTCAGTATAATGAGGGAGCTCACCTACTATATATTAGTGTATTGTATGAATCGTGCTAACATGTTAAGCCACAATAGGGTTTATTTCTAAGAGCATAGCATGTTCTATGAAAATAAGGGTTGTTCTTCGTCAACCCACTCTGTAAGCATGAAAGAGGAAATGCTTGCACGTTGGAATACCTGCCTAAATAATGTGAAACTTTTTAGAAGAAAAAGAGGGAAGTCTGAATTTAAAGATTAAAAAATCCTGCCTTAGAACTCAAGTTTTTTTCCTCCGTTATTATGACCAGAGATTGTGCTGGCATCATCCAAGAGGCAGCGATCTTCTTAGAGCAGCTAACTTCCACACCAACTCAGATCCAGAGAAGGAAGATATAAGGTACACGCCAAAGAGAGAAACTCACAGCTAACAGTAAGACATGGAGCTTTCTGCTTTTGAGAAACCAATTGGTTGAAAGGCAGGGGTGACTGGGAGTGGTGGGATGAACGATGACAAAGTGTGGATTATCGAAGGCTGCGGGGCAGCTTGAGGGGATGTGGAAAAGGGGGGCAGGACAGCAGCAAAAACACGGAGAAATTGCTTCTGTAGCTCAAGAACGACTCTCCTGGTCTGTACCGCTTGGTTAATCTTGGGAGGGTCTTGTCAAAAAAACACAAGGCTTACAATTCAATATGGAACTGAATTCCATTCCATCTTTTACATAGTAACCATACATGAATTGCAGAGACAAAGGATCCAGAGTGATATAATCACAGCAGCTTTACAGAGTTGCATTTTCACACAGACAAAGCTCACAAATCTGTTAAATTTTAGCAAGGTCAAAATTGTGCAGTAGACTACTCTTTTTAAAGTTTCATTTCCTGGAATATTACCTTCACCCTCCCTATTTCTCTCTGAAGGGCAATAGAAAGACTATTGTTTGCTGGGCATTCTCAGTGTGTAATTGTGGAAGCAACGGCTGACCTTCCCAGCCTTCCCGAGATCCATCAGTCTTACTGCAAACTGTGGAACTTGAGCCTTTGCCTGACTGGTAAGCAGAATTACAAGATAACTCTCCTTCTAAGAAGTGTGCCACACACAAATTTTAGCACTAGCAAGGACAGATCAGGAGATCTCTCGACCCAATCATGAACTGTGGCAGAATGCCTATATAAGTGAATGAAAGATACGAGATGACACGTGCTCTTCCAACATCAGATCATTAAGCAATTTTTTCAGGCAAGAAAATGGCATAAGCAACCAGATAGGTTTGAACATCAAAAACAGGTCTAATATCAGAGATAAAACTCCCATACTTTGTTACATTAATTTAAACATGAACACACTTCAATGAAGCCAGAATTTCAATTCAACTGCTAGGAAATCCAAAAATATCTGGATAAGAGGTGGTATAATTTATATTTTATTCTTAGTGGTATGATACAGCTGATTCATTGGGTTTTGGAAGCCTAGGATTCTATTTCTAGACTTTTAATAAGCCTTACTTCTATTATAAAAAGGTGTAAGATATCTTCACTTTCCACAAAGAATTGGTGTCAGATTTAACTTCAGTGACACTTCTTGATTCTCCTAGATACATATGTGGCACCATCTGATGAGAAATGGCTCTCAAGTCTGGAAAGTACACGGTGGCTGGATCATGTAAGGTAAGGAATCTCAGACTTCTAGGGTAGCTGGAAGCAGTTATCCTGTGATTAACTCTATCACTGATTAGTAAAATTTAGTAAGAAACAGATTAATTCAAGACATTAATTCTAGTAACTAGTCTACCTTGAAATGCAAAGCCCACACACATGGAAATTGTGGTGGGAAAGCTCTGGCCCTGTTTCTTGCTCTCTTTCAATGAAATAAAAAGGCCCGAATCTTTTGAAAATGTAAAAGACTGTTTACAAAATGACTTCTAGCTCCCTTATGAATTTCAGAACTAGTTCCTGGAGGATGAATCCTCCTAATTAATTCATCTTGCGTTTTAGAGGCTGACTTTAGTTAAGAAAGATAATTTTACATTTGCCAAAGGTCTGCTATGAAGAGACTGCAGATAAGAACCTACTATTTGATTCACAATGCTGCCATTTTTATTTCATTTTTCTAAAAGACCAATATTAACATTCAGATACAAAAGCCATTCAAATGGTTTCTATTAAATATGACTAGTTATTCAGTACATAAAAGAAATTGCCACACAAATGTATCCTTCAGAAAGGCAGAAGGACAATTAGAAAAATAGGAAAGGCTATGTGAGACTTGTACTTTTTACTTTCAATATCTTGAAATTATTATAATGTCTACCTTCCTTGTCCAGATTATGCTTGAAAAAAGCCAGTGAAGTGACTCTTCTGCTAACAGAGAGGAGTCGATCAGTTGTGCTGCAAGGTAAAGTAAGTTCCTGGATCCTTAATTCTGCTCTTAAATAATTGTTTGCAAATTGTTTATAAACTATGCTAAACCATAGACTTGACAAACTATGCTACAATTTGGAGCATCTTTTCTTGAAGATATCCAAGAAAATCATGCTATTCTAGATTTTCATTAGTGGTTTTATATCAGGCATGTGTCAATATGGGAGCTAGACCGAAGTCTCCCAGGACCAGAGTAAGTCTTTGTCTTCTATAAAAGCTGCAGTGGACTTTCCCGATTTCAGTGAATGTGTCACTCTTGGTTATCTACAATCTGTTATGCAGCATCTGTCCATAAGCAGAACATAACTTTGTGGGGAGTAGTTTCTTTTCCCAGTGCAGTGTTGCAATATGGAACTGCCTACTTTTGAGAAAACACATTTCCCATCCCCATAGTGTTTCCTATTACATTTTTGAGAATATTATAATTATTGTCTTCCTTACTATTCCTAGTAAGTAAAATCCATTCTCTGCCTATTAATAATTATGCAGAAACGCCATGGCTCTCAAACTCTTTTATCTGTTCCATTTCCTCCCAGAATCAGATGACCGAGATTTGAATTGTTTGCTGGCTTCCCTAGTGCAAGTTCTTTCAGATCCACATATGAGGACAATACACGGATTCCAGAGCCTGATCCAGAAAGAATGGGTAGCAGCAGGCCACCCTTTCCTGCAACGTCTCAACGTACTCCAGAAAAATGACCAGGACGAGGTCAGTTTCTTGGTTTGCGGGCTAGGGTGAAACTGTGCCTTTAGCTATTTGAAATAAAATGTGTGTATGTAAAATAAAATGAGAGTCAGTTTGGTATAGTAGTGAAGGTGTCAGCCTAGAAACCAGGAAACTGTGAGTTCTAGTCCCGCCTTAGGCATGAAAACCGGCTGGGGGGCTTCGGGCCAGTCACTCCCTCTCTCTCTCAGCCCAACCCACTTAACAGCACGGTTGGTGTAGAAAAAATAGGAGGCAGGAATATCAGGCATGTTTGCAGCCTTCAGTGGATCCATCAATAAAGCAAGATAAAAATCCAATAAAAATAACTGAAATGGATTTGCAAGGAAACCAAGAAATGAAAGAAGACACAGCATGAACCGCCTTTTTCCTTTAAAAAACATGGTGTTAGCATCCCCTGTTAAGCCTTCGTTTTACTCTAAAATTCATTCACTTTTCAGAAAAAATGTTACATACAAGAAAGAGATGAGAATTAGAGCAGGAGGTGGGAATCACTTTGGTTTAATCTGTTCTAATCCTTTTTTTTTGGTAGTCACCAGTATTTTTCCTGTTCCTGGATTCCACATGGCAACTGTTGCAGCAGTTCCCACAATCTTTTGAGTTCACGGAGGCCTATCTGATGGCCGTATACGACGGCTGCTTCATCCCCTTCTCCAGCACTTCCCTCTTCAACTGCCAATGGGAACGGAGTCGGAAAAATCAGGTGAGCAAAGACTGGCAGTTGTGAAAAACAAGGGGAGTCAAGATGGTCGTCCTAATTCATTGAATACTGAAATCTATGAAACCGTGGGAAAGGAACCTATATTGGAAGTGATTAGCTTCTTCTTTGTATCCAGAATCGTTTTCTCAATCAAATTTACACTCCTATAAATGGCTGGCAAGAAAACCTCTGCTTAGAAATTCTGCAAAAAGGAGGCTATCCTGTCAAAAATGCGAGGCGTACAAGTCTGTCTACAATTTGGAACTGGTTACTCAGATCCAGCCCTTGGCAGATAGCACAATTTAGGAATCCCTGGTACAACGAGAACAGCTTCAGCAATGGAGGCACTTTAAACAAAAATGTCCTATTCACAAATAGTGACAAGGTGCGTATTAATAAGCGTCAGGTGTTATTTTTTCAAATTTAGCCTGCTAGATTCAAAGCCGTCTTTTTACTTACTTTTCCTCTAGATGGAGAACACTTCAGAAAAATGGACCTTGTACATTTTTTCAAAAGGCTCTCTCACTTTGCAAACCCACATTTTTCCTTGGAAAAACGGGACCCCCTGTAAGAAGAGTTCTCACCGTATTCAGGCGCTGGAGACTTCTAGACCACAAGAGAGCTCTCGGAAGGCCAAATCCAACGGCAGCTTCATTTCTCATAACGGATTGCTGCTTCTTCCATCGCATACAGGGACTTCAATACGTTTATGGAAAAGGTGTTATCTTCGGGGGAATCCAGAAGTTCAGGTACAAAAAAAATCCAATAAAAAAAGAAACAGATGAAATAATCAATTGCCAAATATAGCTTTTGGAATGTAGATTATTGATGGAATCTGTAAAAGCCTGTTCAACATCTCATCTTTACTGCTTCAGTTCCAAACATTCCACAGTAATGAAAATTATTTTTCAAGTGGGCAGTGCTATTAATTTGCACATTGTTCCTAAATCTTTTTAGCCCATTCAGTTGTATACCAAAAGCAATTAAAATCTAAAGGTGTACTAAGGCCTCAAAGACCTTGCGCAATGTTAAAGAAGGACAGAGATGTGCCTCAGGAATCGTTTGTGGACGAGTTCTCTTTTGACACTCCCACACAGTGTTTTGATGCCACCTACAAACTGCTCCAGACATGTATGTTCTTGCACTGTCCTCTGGGTCAGCAGATGAGCCCATTTATTTCTGGTTCAGTCCTGATGTACATAAAAATATTTATCAAAGATTATACTACCTTCTCTTCTGATTCTGGTGAATTGGAGGTATAGTAAAAGTGCCCCTTCCATTTGAAACACTGAAGTTCCAAACAGTTTGTGAGCAAGCCATTGCAATTGCCTCATCCTACTTCCTGGATCACAATCACAAGATTTTTCTTAAGCAGCTCCCCCATATAAACTGCTCTATGAGTAACAATTCCCCTCCCCCAAAAGAAATGCTGGTGGGAGAGGAAATACTATCGTCTTTTCCTTTTGTATTTGGTTGAGATGGCAAGATTTTTGTAGAAGTAAAGGACAGACCTAGCAGCATTCTCAATTGTTGAAAATATTTTAAAGTTGATTTTCTGTCTTATGAAATTTCAAACTGCAGAAATTTTAACTTTCTGATTGCATTATTTGGATTAAAATGATATTTCTAGAAATCCTTGTTACATTCTTTTGGTCAAGAATTTGTGTCCTGTATTGTTGAGCACATACATGAGTATAAGTACAAAAGATTATTAAAAAGTGACATATATAGTAGCAGCAGCAGCAGCTATTTTGTAACTTGTGTTTTTAATATCAATGTATGTCACCCTTCAGGTTGGCCTCTTGGCTTCCAACATTGTTAAACTCACTGAAGAACTGGATCTTCTTCAAAAGCGGCTAATCTATTTGCAAGCAAGAGGAAGCTAGAGCATAACTCTGGGAAATGCGTAAGGCCACAACGGTTCATTAAAAACACAGTTTGTTTTTGCCCTCCCATTGGTAATGGATGAGCTTCCGGAACACTCATGGCAAATGTGAGCTATTGCTTCTCCATCATATGAAACCACCTGCAACAAACTAGGTTTTAGAAACTTCTTAAATGAGGCACTATACTTGGTATAGTCCCATACATAGTTTTCTAAAACGAACATACTTCCAAATAAACTAATGTTCTTATGCTGCATAAACAATGGCATGCTATAATATCTACTGGCCTGCAATACGGACAAAATTCAGCAGGAACTTTTTCTTCTTATTGCCTAAGAGGTAACCCGTAAATGTATTAATAATTGTTAAATAGCATCAAATGCTGATATACTTTCAGAAGACAGAAATCATCAACCACGGAGCACAGACCCAGCACGATACACTCGGTGTACAAAGACGCAATCCTTTTTGCTGCCCTCTTCATACACCAGGTTTAATGTTTATTCACTCAATGTGAACTATCTGCTGCATGTGTGTGTATATGTACCACATATATAAGTTTGTTTGTATAGACAGAGAAAGAAAAAAAATAAACCTTCTGTATCTCTATAAAGGCAAAAGTTTTCGGTAACGTTTATACTATTTGCTGTCAATTTTATACTATTTCATGAGCTTTGGTTCAGAAGCCTTAACAGCAAACAGGAAATTGCCAATTTTAAGTTAATGGCTTTTTAAATAAAACAAAAGCCTCTGTAAACAGCACACACCCAAACTGTGGTCAGGGACATTTGTGCATTTGATGAAATGGGGATAGTTTCCCCTCCCTTTGTGGTCACAATGTCACAAGGACGGGCTGGCTTGCCACGACTGGATCAGACCTTTATGCCGATTTCCCTCTGCATACGTCACACGGCAACCCAGAGTATACAGGAGCCACGTCGTTGTTTCCCACCCTCTTCATTTCTTTGATTGTGCGCCATGCACACCTTTCTCCCTTTTACCTGTCCTCCTTTGAAAGGGGCGGAGCCTGCGTCGCCCACCTCGGGCCGGGTCGCGACTTGCTGCCCGAAGTCGCCCTTCTAATAAAATAAATAAATAAATAAATTACATTCTTTCCAGGATCCGGAGCAAAGGCGGGTCCCTCGCCCTCCCC
>JANHFO010000947.1:62036-72875 GCA_032468095.1 Pareas carinatus
CCGGCCTGGCTCAATCCCTCTGGAGTCACCAGTGGCCCTACTGCACCCTCCGCCCTCACTAGCGCCCAGTGGGGAGGGGGGGGTCCGTGGAGATGGTGGAGCCCAGCTCCTCCTCAAGTGCTGTCCCCCTGGGGCCTTCTGTCCTCTCAGCCCCCCATGGGGAGGGGGCGGCGGGCGGCCTTGCGAGGAGAGAATGAGCATCTCCGTTCTGTTTTTTTTAATATAGGTTTGGAGCTAGGATTTCTTGGGCTTCTCCTGGGGGCCTTCTCGGGTGCTGAAGTGGGTGAGAATGGTGGTGCAGACATCCTCCAGCTCCTTCTTCCGCTCCTCGTAGGCCTTCTTGGGCGCACGCCGGTTGTCCTCCATCCACGCGGCCGTCTCCTCGCAGATTTCCAGCAGCCTCCGCTTGGCCCGGTCGTCCAGGGACTTCTCCACTGCCCTCCTCTTGAGCTGGAGGGTGCTGGCCTCCAAGGCGTTCAGGGCCTCCGCCTTCTCCTCCTCCAACTTCTCTCGCGCCCGGTGCTCCTCCTCTTCCAAGAGGATCCTCCCCATCTCTTCCCGATCCAGCCGGCCCCGGGTGTCCGTGATGACGAGCTCTTTCCTGTTGCCCGTTGTCCGCTCCACGGCTGAAACCGTGAGAATGTTGTTGTGGTCAATCTGAAAGGTGACCACAATGATTGGCACGCCGCGTGGTGCTGGCTGGAGGTCGCCCAGAGTGACGGTGCCCAGGAGCCGGTTGTGCTTGGTCAGCACCCGCTCCCCCTCGTAGATCTGCAGGAAGAGGCTGCTCTGGTTCTCCTCCGTGGTGGAGAAGTTCCTGCTCTCCTTGGTGGGAATGGGGCAGTTGCGCTTGACCACCACGTCCATCACGCCTCCCACCGTCTCCAACCCCAGGGAGACGGGGGTGACGTCCAGCAGGAGGAGGTTCTGCAGGTTCTGGTACCGGTGGCCCGTCAGAACGGCGGCTTGGATGGCCGCCCCGTGGGCCACCACCTCCTCGGGGCTGATGCTCTTGCACAGCCTCTGTCCCTCGAAGAAGGTAGAGAGGAGCCGCTGGACCATGGGGATGTGGGTGGAGCCTCCGCCGAGGCCAATCTCGTGCACCTGGTTCTTCTTCAGCCCGGCCTCCTGCAGCACCTGCTGCACCTGCACCAAGGCGGCCTGGAAGAGGTCGCAGCACAGGTCCTCGAAACCGGCCCGGGTGAGCGTGGTGCGGAAGTCGATCCCTTTGTAGAGCGCGTCGATGGAGACCGCGGCAGCCATGTTGGAGCTCAGGCTCTGCTTGGCCTTCTTGCAGGCCGCCTTTAGCCGCTGCATGGCCCTCCTGCTCTCGGTGGGGTCCTCTTGGAACCTGTCCTTGAACTCCTGGGCCAGCTGGTCGGCCAGCCTTTGGTCGAAATCCTCCCCCCCCAGGTGGGAATCCCCCGCTGTCGCCACCACCTCAAAGATGCCATCCCGGGCCGTGAGGATGGAGACGTCAAAGGTGCCCCCCCCCAGGTCGAAGATGAGAATGTTTCTCCTCCCCTTGCGCTGGCAGGTCTCCTTGAGCCCATAAGCTACTGCGGCTGCCGTGGGCTCGCTGACTAGGCTAAGGACGTGAAGCCCTGCAATGGCGCCCGCGTCGATGGTGGCCTGGCGCTGGGCGTCATTGAAGTAAGCTGGGACTGTGATGACTGCCTGTGTAACCGGCCGGCCCAAGGAAGCCTCAGCCACCTGCTTCAGCTTGTAGAGCACCATGGCGGAGATCTCCTCGGGGTACAGGATCTTCTCCACCCCTTGGTGGGACACCTGGACTTTGGCCCGGCCATTGCCAGCCTCCACCACCTGGTACGGCCAGTTCTTCAGGTCCGACTGCACTGAGGGATCGTCGTACCGGCGGCCGATCAGCCGCTTCACATCATAGATGGTGTTTTCTGGGTTGAGGCTGGCCTGCAGCTCTGCCGGCTCCCCCACCAGGCGCTCCCTCTCAGTGAACGCCACGCAGCTGGGGGTGGTGCGGCTGTGGTGGTTGTTGGCCAGGACCTCCACTCGGCCCCTCTGGCAGACTGCCACGCAGGACTTTGTCGTGCCCAGGTCAATCCCCACAGCTGGGCCTTTGGGGCCTGTCCTGGCTGCGTCTGGCCTCTGTGCAGAGGGAGCCTCTGGCCCGGAGGTGGGGCTGGCCACGTCAACATGGCTGAGGTCAGCTCCCATAGACAGCTCTTGCCCTGAGCGGCCCTGGCCTTCTGCCAAAGGTGGAAAATTGGCGATCGCAGCGGGCAGCTTTTCCTGGCCCCGGCACCCCCCTCTTCTGGCCTTTTCTCCAGAGGACAGGCACCCTCCCCCATCTCTGTGCATGTCACAATGGGCCCCTGAGACCGGTTGGGGGGCCCGGTGTCTCCAGCAGACGGCAGCCCCTTCCTTCCTCTGCTTCCCAGTGGAGATTCTGCTGCAAAGCCCAGCGCGGCTCCCACCTGGAGAAGATGGGAGGGGTCTTTCCTCTTGGGACAGCACCGTGACTCCCTGCTGCCAGCCACGTCTGGGGAAGAGGACGGGTAAGCGAGGTGCCTTTGGGCTGGGGGTCCGGCTGCGGCTCTCGTCCCTCCCTGACCCAGGCCTCATTTGTGCAGGATGGGGTGGGTCTCGGAACCAGGACCCCCTCTAGTCACTAAGGTCTCCCACTGGACTGCGCCAAGAGCCGGACAAGGGGAGAGAGGCCAGCTGTGCGGCTCTCGTGTTCTTGCACTTTTCAGGAGGTGCCTTGCAGCGCATGAGGGGCCACAAGGGGAGGAGCCGCCTGGGAGTGGACGTGGCCCTCTGGGCAGGGCAGGTCAGGGTACTCTGGCCAGGTGGACGGCCGCTCAGATGAGTGGCCTGCCCTGCCCGTAAGGCCTTCCCTCACTTGGGCCCTCCTGCTAAGCCATGACCTGCGCTCGGATCTCGTCCTGCGAGCTGCTCCTGGACTGATCGGGGCCTAAAAACTGCTGGTGAAACCGAGCAGCTATAATCAAGAGAGGGACTCGGTTTTTACCCATAGTTTTAATGCGCCCTTTGGGTGGAACAATGTACTCTGGTACTCAGCCGATTCACTCCATGTCTTCCTTCGGTTCGGCGGCCTCGGGGTCTCTGTCCGCCCGCTCTTCCACCCGCTCGCCTGGGCCGAGGCTGGTGTAGACCGAGTCCCAGGCTTCCTCCAGGTCCTTCTGCCGCTTCTCGCACTCCTCCTTCTCGGCCAGGGGGTTCCCCTCCAGCCAGGAGGCTGCCCCGTTGCACATTTCCAGCATCCTCCGCTTGGCCTTCCCGTCCAGGAGCTGCTCCTCCGCCACCCGCTTGAGCTCCAGCGTGCAGGACTCCAGGGAGTTCATGGCTTCGATCTTCTCCTGCTGGCTCAGGTCGTTCGCCCGGAACTCCTCCGCTGTCCGCACGATGGTTTCTATCTCCTCCTTGCCCAGACGCCCTCGGGTGTCCGAGATGCTCAGGTGGCTGGTGTTCCCCGTCTCCACATCCTTAGCCGAGACGGTCAGGATGTTGTTCTCGTCAATGGAGAAGGTGACCAGGATGACCGGGACCCCGCAGGGCGCTGGGGGAATGCCCTTCAAGGTGAACATGCCCAGGAGGTGGTTGTGCTTGGTCAGGGCCCGCTCTCCCTCGTACACCATGAAGAGGATGGTGTCTTGGTCATCCTCGGTCGTGGTGAACTCCATGACCTCTTTTGTTGGGACAGGAGAGTTGCGCTTTATGATGGTTGCCATGACACCCCCCTGAGTATTGATCCCCAAAGACAGAGGGGTGACGTCCAGAAGAAACACGTTCTGCATCATGGGCATCCGGTTGCCCGTTAAGATGGCGGCCTGAATGGCCGCCCCGTAAGCCACGGCTTCGTCAGGGTTAATGCCTTTGTTCAGCTCCTTGCCATTGAAGAAGTCCATCAGCAGCTTCTGGATCTTGGGGATGCGGGTGGAGCCCCCGACCAGCACGATGTCCCTGATGTCCCCCTTGCCCATCTTGGCATCTTTCAGGGCCCTTTCCAAGGGCTTCAGGGTGGCTCGGAATAGATCGGAGCACAGGTCCTCAAACCGTGCCCGGGTGAGGTTGGTGTGGAAGTCGACCCCTTGGAAGAGGGAGTCCATGGAGAGGCTGGCACTGGTGCAGGAACTCAGGGTGCATTTGGCCCGCTCGGCAGCCATCCTCAGCCTCTGCAGAGCCTTCTTGTCCTGACGGAGGTCCCTCCGGTGCTTCCTCCTGAACTCCTCCGCAAGGTGGGCCACCAGTCGCTTGTCAAAGTCCTCCCCACCCAAGTGGGTGTCTCCTGCAGTGGCCTTGACTTCAAAGATGCCATCCTCCACGGACAGGATGGAAACATCAAAGGTGCCCCCGCCCAGGTCAAAAATGAGGACATTTCGGCTGCCTGCCCCTTGGTTCCTGGCATCCAGGCCATAGGCGATGGCAGCTGCCGTGGGCTCGTTCAGGAGTTTTAGGATCTGGAGACCTGCAATGACTCCAGCATCAATGGTGGCCTGCCGCTGCGCGTCGCTGAAGTAGGCGGGCACCGTGACAATGGCCTGGGAGACGGAGCATCCCAGGTAGGCCTCGGCCGTTTGCTTCATCTTGGCTAGGACCATGGCGGAGATCTCCTCGGGGTAGAAGGTCCTCTGCTTCCCTTTGTGGGAGACCTGGACCTTCAGCTTCTCCTCGTGACTCACCACGGTAAATGGCCAGTGCTTCATGTCCTCCTGCACAGCGGCATCCTCGTACTTGCGGCCGATCAGCCGCTTGGCATCGAAGACCGTGTTCTGGGGGTTGAGTGAGGCCTGGCTCTTGGCCGGGTCGCCAATCAGGTGCTCTGTGTGGGTGAAGGCCACGTAGCTGGGCGTGGTCCGCTTCCCTTGGTCGTTGGCGATGATCTCCACTTTGTCATGCTGGCAGACGGCCACGCAGGAGAAGGTGGTTCCGAGGTCAATCCCGATAGCCAGATCATGTTGCTTGGGCATGGTGAGGTCCCAGGGACTGGCTGACTCAGGGGTGGGAGCAGAGGCGCAGGGGTCTCCCCGTTTCTTTCGCCCCTTCTCTTCTAGGACCAAAAGGCTGGACGACCAGGGCTTGGGGTTCTCCTAGGGATCATGGCACCGCCTCCCTGGCCTAGAGCTGGGCACTTGGGCCTCTCCCTGCCCTGAGGGTGCCAGCCTTCCTTTCCCAGCAGGGCGATGACTTCACCCTCAGACATCACAATGGGGTTTGACCTGGCCTGGCCCCCTGCTTCTCTGGCTCTCCTGCTTCCCGGTGGGAGACCTGCTCCTCCATCGCGGGCCCTCGCTTCCCGGGAAGGCACAGGCAGCGTGCTGGGGAGTGCCCAGGACTGGAGGCGAGGGCGCCCGTGTCCTGCTCACGGCTGCCCTTTTGTCCTGGTGTGCCTCGGCTGGGGAGGGGAGCTCTCCTGGCGGGGAGGGTCGGCGGCCGCCCTGGCGAGAGAAGGGGGGCAAGGCAAGGTAACGTGACGGCTCAGGGAAAGTTTCCCCAGAGGTTTGACGCGCAGCTCAGTGGCCCAAAGCACCGCTCCCGCCGCTGGTTGTGTGCCCCTCCTGAAAGCCACTCCTGCTGGACTCGGAGGCTCCTGGGCTGGGGTCATGAGCCCTGGGGGAAGTCGGGTGCGCTCGGTCTGCAGAGGCCCAGCCGTTGCACCGAATGTGCGGCAGACGCTGGGAGGGAGGAACGAATCCCTCTGGACGGGATGGGTTTCCACATAGGCTGCAACTCCGTGCAAGGGGGCGTGTGCACGTGTGTCTGCGTGCGTGTGCCCCCGGTTGGGAAAGCTCTTGTGCTGTCCGTCCCTTCCTCACTGGAACACGGGCACTAGCCCCGTGGTGGAGACCCCCAGAATCTGGCTCTTCCTTAAGAGTCTTTTTTGGGCTCTCCTCTCTCTCTCTCTCTCTCTCTCTCACACACACACACACACACACACACACACACCCAGGGTTGTGGGCCGCAGAGGAGCAGGTGCGCCTGTCTCCTGATTTATCTGCCGCGTCCCGTCCCACCAGAAACAAGGGGGGCGGGTGGTCCTGTGAGCTGCAGCTGCTTCCACAGCTGTTGCACAACCATCCCATCCAGGCTGTGAAGTGGCTCCACTGCCCAGCCTCCTGCCCCCCACCCCCGTTTTGGGGGGAAGGGACTATGCCCACCTTCTCCAGAGCATCCTCCCGCCTCGAGAGGAAGGGTCAGCTGATGGTGGCCCGAAAAGGGGGGCCCCAAACTCCAGGCAGCTCAGGAGGAGCCCTTGAGGTAAGAAGACGCCAGCGCGCAACCCCTGACCCCTCGCGACCTGGAAGTAGACAGGACCTTTTCCGACCAGGAGGGAAAGGAGAGGCGATCCCTTCCCTCGGGATGGGTGTGTGTGGGGTTAGGACCATGGGAGGGGGCAACGGGGGCCGGAGGATTCTGCGCTCTGCTTCCTGCAGTGGGAAGAAGAGGCCCCCCAGCTTCTGTTTTTTTAATAAATGTTTAAATCCCATTGGGGTCTTCGAGTTGGATAGACCCCTTGTTGCTCGCCTTCTCAAATGGGGCCGGGGCCAGACCATCCACCTCTTTCGTGGCGTAGAGGTTCACAGGCCCAGAAAGGTGCAAAGGGGGGAGAGAAGCATACATGCAAACATGCAAGGGGGCCGAGCCTCACATGCCCATCCTCCTGCTTGAGAGACCTGAAATAGCCAGGCCTATTTACAGCCGCTGCCTCAGGGGCTGCCTTCAGGGGGGAGATCGGGTTGCAGGGCTCGCAGCCACTGCCAGGGGCCCCTTTCTCTCCCTCCTGCAAAAAGCCCACAGCCGGAGCCCCCAGGAGGACGCTGGGGGCCCAGGCAGGAGGCCGGCAGGACAGACGTCCCTCGGAGCCTTTTCAAGGGGCCGGGGGCGCTTTGAGTGAGTAGCTCCCCCCCCCACGGCTGCATGGATCGGAGTGGTGGACCCTCTTGCTTGCCACGGCTGCCGCACCACCGCAAAGGCTTCCTCCTGAGAACGCTCTTCCTCCTCCTCTTCTGTAGATACGGTAAGAGGGGGGGAAGGGGGTGGGGACCTCCCCCTTGCCGAGGGGCACTGGGGTCCCTGGCATTGTGCACCCACCGCAGATGTTTTCCGTTTCACACAGTGCAAGCCCGCTGCAGGATCGTGCGCTGCAACTCGGAGTATGTGGCGTCCACCCTGCCCCTGTGGGGCCCTGGCCGGAGGGTGGCCCACTGCCTGGCCCTGCGTGCCTACGCCCGCTGCACCCACCGCACCGCCCGCGCCTGCCGGGGGGACCTGGCCTTCCACCTGGCCGTCCATGGCATCGAGGACCTCATGGCCCAGCACAACTGCTCCAAGGAGGGGCCCAGCCCGGCGCCCCGCCCCCCCAGGGTCCACTCTCTGGACCTCTGTGACTATGAGAAGGCCTTCGCGCACAGGCATGGCCGGCCACCCGCCTACCAGCACTGCGCCTCCTTCGGGGATCCCCACATCCGGACCTTTGGGGACGAATTCTACACCTGCCGTGTGGAGGGCGCCTGGCCACTGCTGGACAACCACTACCTGTTTGCCCAGGCCACCAACTCCCCTGTGGCCAAAGGATCAGACGCCACAGCCACGAGCAAGGTGATCTGGTTGCTGCTCTGGGGCGGGAGAGGGGCTCCCAAGGGGCGGAGGGAGCTTCTCAAGGGGCTGAATTCGGAGACCCTTGGGGTGGAAATGGGATGGCCTGGGCCGCCTGCAGCTGACCGCCCCTCCTTCCCAGATCACCCTCATCTTCAAGAACATGGCGGAGTGCATCGACCAGAAGGTCTACCAGGCCGAGGCGGACAGCCTCCCGGCAGCCTTTGTGGACGGCTCGGTGAACGGGGGTGAACGGCCCGGTGGGGACAGCCTGCGCATCCTGGAGAGGGCTCCCGGGCAGCACGTGGAGATCCGGGCGGCCTACATCGGCACCACCATTGTGCTGCGCCGGGCAGGGAGGCAGCTGTCTTTCTCCGTCCGCATGGCCCAGGAGGTGGCGGGCTCCTTCACCGCGGAGCAGGACCTGCAGCTCTGCGTGGGTGGCTGCCCACCCAGCCAGCGCCTCTCCCGGCCCCACGGCTGCTGCGGCCATGGCCTCATCGGCGACGAAAAGGCCCGCCGGCTGTGCAAGGAGAAGCTGCCGGTGGAGGACGCCTACTTCCACTCCTGCGTCTTCGATGTCGTGGCCTCGGGAGACGGCAATGCCACCCTGGCGGCCCGGGGTGCTCTGGAGGATGCCAGGCTCTTCCACTCGGATGCCAGGAAGCTCCACCTCTTTCAGCGCGACACTGCCCACCGGGCCACCGCCAGCTCCTGCCTCTGCCTCGCCCTGGCAGCCACTTTGGTGCTCGCCTGGGGGGGCCGGACTCTGCCTGGAGCGTCTCCCACCTGAGCCGCCAGAGGCAAAGCAGGGGCTCCTCGTGGGCCGCAGAGACCCCAGCTACCCCGGAGGCCTCCCTGGCCGGAGCCGTCAGCCCTGAGCGTTCCCGCCAGGCGACTTCTGGGGTAGCTGAGATGGCTGGGCAGCTGAATATACAAAGTGGGGGGTGTTGGAGGGCCTGATTTGGCCCCTAATGCAGAGGAAGCTTGAAGAGACAGGCTTTCTTCCCCCCCCGCCATTCGGAGCTCCCCCCCCCCGAACTGCCGGCTGGAGAGCCCGCTCCTCAATTTGCAGGCACCTATTTTTGCAGACTCCCCACTCCCCTCCCCCTCGCCTGCTTCTTGTGGCTTTGCTGCTTCCCAACAGGTGAAGCTCAAAATAGCAGAGCGGCCTCCCCCAGCGCTGCCGAGACCAGTTGGGTGGGAGGGGCAAGGGGGGTCACTGGACCGCTGCGCCCCCTTGTGGCAGCCGGCTGCACCCGAGGAGGCCCCTGGCTGGACGGAGGGGCTCAGCGGATGCTGGGGAGAGCAGCCCAAGGAACGTGGAGGTCCCCCAGCACCCCCGCCCCACATCTGGCTGCTGGGAAGGGTCTTCTTCTCCTGAAAGAGCAGCTCTGCCTCCGGCTGCCACTTGAGGTCGCCCCACACCAGAATTTGCTGCTGGGGTTTTGCTCCCGTTGCTGCCGCCTCCGCCCCCCCTGCTCCCCTCTCCTTGGGGTCCAGATTGTGAGAAGCAAGGCGGGCCCTCTGCCCGCTTCCCAGCCATTGGGGGTGGGGCTGGGCGCCCCTGGAAGGCCCTGGGGGGAGGGGCGTTTCCTCCTGCCCGAGGGTGGGGGCGGGACACCCCCCTTTCGGTCTTTTGATTCTGTAGGGAGCAGGGGACCCCCCGAAATGGCGTCCCTGCAGGAGGCGGCTGTTCGTCCTGGCTGTGGTCTGGGGAAGCAGAGCCGCGGCCGGGAGGGGGCCCAGGGCGAACGGCCTCGGCAGCCTTGCTAATGTAAGTACCAATTTTATAACTTAAAATACACGAAAAGGTCTCTTTTTCTCTCTTTTCCTTAAACAAATCCTAAAACTACCATAATTTAGTCCCAATCAGCAAAGGTCCCTTATTGGTTACCAGAGATAACATTTATTTTAACTGTAATCAAATAAACCAACTTTAAATTCCTTTTTAAACTTTTAGTAATCTTGATCTCTAATCCCTTTAAATAATGTCCTAGAATTTGGTTTCTTTTCATTTTTTCTTTGTCCCTTCTCACAAAATTATTTGAAGCTTTAATAAGTCTCTTTTGTAAGTTTAACATAGGAGCTTTATCCAAGTCATTGTTATTTGTATATCCCGTTTAATTTTTAAGACACCTGTTTGTTCCATTTGTATATACAGTCTAACATTTTCCCATATCATTCATGTTGCCTGTAATTTAAAATCCACTTTCAGATGAATCTAAATTTTGTCTAGTAAATTTTGTTCTTCTTCTCTAACATTTTTAAGGACAGTCAATCTATAATGGCAGACACTGTTAAAATTAAGTATTTTCAATACAGCATAGGTTACAATATTTTGCTCCATTCTGTATTAGTAAGTCAAATGTTAAGTGTTATTTTTTAATTGTAATTTTTAATTCCTTCTGATTTTTTGTAGTGTCCAGTTTTCAAACACTTATTCTATCATTTTTTTAAAAAAAGAATTCAAAACAATAACATTTTTCTACAGGAAAAAATCTTTACAATAAATTCAATTGAAGCTCCAATTTGGCCTCCAGGCTGATCTCCAGACCTTGGAGCACCCTGCAGAGCAATCTCTGCGCATCCACGTTCCGAATGAGAGGTCTCTGAGCACCCTGTGTCTTATGGTCCGGTGCATCTTATGGAGCAAAAAATACGGTATATTTACATCTGTGATCACATTGATATTTATTATCACACTGGAAAAACTGGACATCTGCTTTCCCTATGGAATGATGTTATATTACTCAGTTAGGACTTGGAAAAGAAGGCTGTCTGGAAAAATTATTTTGCGGTGGCAAAAATTGTGATTACGATAGAAGAATAGTTGTTAAATATAAATGATGTATAATAGGAGAGCAAAAGGGATATTGGAAAACCAGGGGAATGCTTGCTCACTTCCTCTTTGAGTGATTCCTTGCCTTCTAATCTCCCATTGTGTGCTGAAAACTGGCAAAAAATTTGCAGATGTTCCAGATTAGCTTTGTCAACATGCTAACTAGGAATTTGGGGTGTTGTATTCCCAACATATATGGAGGGAATCATATTGAGAAAAGCTGTTCAGGAAGAAAACTGCAAGCACGGGAAAATCATACAAGCAAAAAGATTGGGCTTCCAGACCCAGATGTTTTGTCCTTCATGCTTTCTCCTTGCTCTCCCCTTCCATACAATTTCAACATTCCCAGTTGGATTTTTTTGTTGACCCACATGATGGAAAATTACACATACTTGATTTTT
>JANHFO010000948.1:0-11986 GCA_032468095.1 Pareas carinatus
AATATGGGATATGGGGGAAGGGAATGGGAAGGGGGGAGGGGGGAGTCAGGAGGGGAGTGGTCTGGGATGTTCAAATAAAAGTTCCAGGGGGAAAAGAAGAGCGTCTGCAGGCAGATGGTTTAGATGTTGAGGCCTGCTGTTTCGTCAGGACAGATTGGTTCAAGGAGGGGGTCAAGGCCCTGGGCGTTCAGGCCGCTCCAGCATGCAAGCGGTTCGGAGCTGGAATAAAGCCATGCTGCCAGAGATCGTTGTTTCCTCCATCTCCAGCTCCCTGTCACCATCGTCCCCGATCTGCTCGTTGCCTCCAGCCGGGCAGGATCCGACCTTCGGCATCACTGCCTAGAAGAGCTTTTCCAATGATAAAAGCATTATATCAATAAAACGCTAGCTGGTATGTGCTTGAAATATATATTCATCCTTCTTATTGCAAAGATGGCCTGAGCCACCCAAAAAAGTACAAATGTGGCTTTAATTCAACCATCACAATCATTCCTGTGGGAGGTATAAGGTACAAGGAGAGTCAATTGTCCAACACTATTCACAACATTTATTGTTGTCTGATGTCATAATGGCATAAATTGCCACCCACACATACAAATCTCTATAATATCCGTGTGAAACTGTTAAGTATAAAGTGCTCTTATACAGAAGAGAAACTTACAGTATATTCCTAAAGAATAAACATTATTTCCATAAACTACTTAAGTTATATAGGGAAGCATGTAGAATACTTCCTAGTGACATATTTATTGATCTATTTGATCATGAATAATAGTATTTTTTCTCCTCAATCTCAAGACAGATGATAATGGCACCCAAATTAACTTTTAACAATAAAAAAAAACCCATTAATACTGAATAAATCAGCAAATCTGAAACCAACTAAAAGAATACTCTAAAACAAAGCCCACCGACCTTGGTCCCTTTAAGACTTGTGGACTTCAACTCTCTCGGTCATTGTTATCGGAAATGTGCTTTTCAAAAGGCAACTGGACTTTTTTCCCTCTTGAAAATGTTTCACTTCTCATCCAATTCTGAATAAGGTGAATATCTAACCTTTAAAAATAATATTGATGATCTTACTGTGAAATGTTTTTAATATTTGTTGCTATGGTTGTTCTTTATTGTATGCTGCTCAGAGTCACATTTGTGAGATGGGCAGCTGTATGGAAGGAAGGAAGGAAGGAAGGAAGGAAGGAAGGAAGGAAGGAAGGAAGGAAGGAAGGAAGGAAGGAAGGAAGGAAGGAGTATACATGATAACAAAGAAGGGATTGGGTCAAGAAGGAATGAGTGGTGAATAAATATTGATTGAATGGACAGATGAGCAACCAGAATGTAAGATGAAAATTGAGGTGATTTTGTAACATAGAGAAGGATCAAATCATAAAGCAAATATATGAAGTAAAAATGAACTGAGAAGAAGTAAAAATCAGAAAAGCTTGTGACTGGATGGACTCAAGAATATTTGAAAAAGAGGTGAGAAATGTAAAAGCAAAAGGCTGTGTTTGAAACAATGTGTGGATATTACAAATGCAAGGCTGATTTGCAAAGTCAGAAAGATGTGGAAAGATGCAATGAACTGTATTTGTCTATAGGTTTATTTCAATCTTTCTATTTCTTGAATAAGAAATGGGATAAGAATAAGATGGAACTTCCATACATTTTTCAAGGGTAATCCTATGTAGGGCATTCCATCAGCAAATCTGCCTAGAACAGGGGAGACCAAAGGATGTCCAGTGACTGCTGAGGATCAAGGAGTACTCCTGGACTAAGAACCTGTGGACACAGGCTATACAAATGGAATGGCAAACAGCATGAGGCCCCAGAGAGAATTTAAAACTATTAAGATTGTGTTGCTTTACTAGCAGTCCATAATGGAGGCCAGCAATAGAAATTCTTGCCAGCATAGCAATGTGCCATTCTGATTCTCTTCTGACTGCCAAGTGTTTTGCATTAGGGAAATGTGGGTTGCATAATAAATCATGTCTTGGGGACACGGCAAGATCAGCATCGCGAGGACAAAAGTAGAATTGGGATTGCCAAGCCAGTCCGGTGATGTTGTAAGTAACTAATGCAGACAAGGTCTTGGGTTGCTAAGGCATTTTAATAAAATGCCATTTTTTCCTGTATATCATTTAAATCTCTCTTGGATGATATAAACGATATACAGAGCCTTCGTGGAGTTGGGTGACCTTAAGAAATCCAATAAATAAATTTTTAAAATGCTTCGTAGCATGGATCTTTCATTTTAGTGTCTTCATCACAGAAGAAACAGACATCCAGCTAATATGGCCAAAAGTCAAATGATGTTCTGAGACAATAAAAACTAAGAACAGAAAGTTATGTAGGAAGATGATGAGACTTGCCCTGACTCAGTTCATTAATTCCATTCATCCATAAAACTGTCTATCAGCCCCTTGAGAGTTC
This sequence comes from Pareas carinatus, assembly GCA_032468095.1. Lineage (NCBI taxonomy): Eukaryota > Metazoa > Chordata > Lepidosauria > Squamata > Pareidae > Pareas > Pareas carinatus. The sequence continues at coordinate 2,428 of JANHFO010000948.1, forward strand.
CATAGAGAAACAGTGCATTGCCACACCATATGTTGACTCTGAGACAAAAACGGCAGGTGATTTTTGTCATTCAAGGAGAAGTATAAATTCTTGAATGTTGTGTTGAACTATCACCTTTAGATATTTTGGCTTCTAAACTGCAGAACCACAAGCAGGTGTGGCTGGTGAAATAAAGGTTAAATGCTCTCCAGCAGAAAAGAGAGGAAAGCCACGCTGCTTGTCCACTAAATCTCACTTGCTACTGACTCATCAAGCCAAACATCACATTATTGATGCTAAATAAAGAAAAGACAGTATATTCATCTAGGAAAGGATTGTGTACAGAGGCAGAAAATCATGTGTAGGGGCAATTTTAATAAAACTAGGATTTTACTTTCTTAGAAAGACCTTTAATTGGGTTTGGAAGATTAATTTCTATAGTATCTCCTGAGACAAACAAGATCAATAAATCCATTAAAGCAGAGACAAGTTTGCAAAAGCAGCCATCTCATTTCCTGTTTGCCTAGTGTTCTATTTTGCATCCATGCCAATCATGCACATATGCAAAATAGGAGGCACTTATTGTTATGTTGGCCCACTAAATCTACGCTTCTATTTTTTTAAAATTAAAGACAGCTAGTTATGATGATTAAAGAATGATTAACCATTTTTAGAAGGCAAGTGAATAAATCAGTAATGAGATTTCAGTGTGAGTTGTTTTCTCTTGAAGGAAGGAACAGAATCCCAAGTTTGTATATCTTGTGTAGAAGTTATAGTTCAGTGGCAGAGCACAAATTTAACAGACACAGGTCTCCAGTTCAATTCTTTTAACTCTAGATTAAGGATCAGCCCAAAATGAGGAAAATCTGTTTGAAACAATAGAGAACCTCAGTCAACCAAATTACATGATAATAGCCAGCTTGTGTTTCAATCAGGTACCCTCCAGGTGTGTTGGGCTACAACAACTCATAGAATTCCAGGTCAGCAGAGCCAACACATGTGGAAGATATCTGGTTGAAAGATATTGGCCTTGGGGAATGCCTAGTCTATTGCAATCTAAAATGACTCACATTATCATATGGAGTCATCTCCAGTGATGATTGATGTTTCCCCAAGGGCAAGCATGCTTTCTCTTTTCTATAGGTTTTCTCATGGCTATGAATTAGGAACAGATGTGGGTCATGTAAATTATAAGACAACATGAATGTATAATTATATATAGTATAGTTAAATAAAATAAAATTGAAGAAACAAACTAGCTTGGTGGGGTTCACATATAGGGGCACACCAAAATATTTGCAAGGCATCAATGGATAAAATTAATGAGATTCATCCTATGCTGGGCTCTGGGGTTATAGCAGGTCCTATGGAGGTAACCAGGACAAAGTCTGGCTTGGTTATCTTGGAGGATCTGATGAGAGAGACAGGATTCTTGTGCCTTATAGCCACCTCAGTGTGAGTCCATGTTGTTTTGGTTTGGCTAGGGGCTCCTGGGGGGGTGATATGTGGTTGGGTCTTGGTAGTGGTTATTCATGTACAAAAAGGACCAATGCCTTCACCATAGTGCTCCAAAATAAACAGTAACTGGTCCTTTTTGTACATAAATAACATGTAGAATAGCCACATGAAGGAAATAGAGCAAAGAAAAGAATTGCACAGATAAACCTGTTCTATTATGATATCAGGCTAGAAGCACATCAAACATGCCAGCAAATATTCTCACTTCTCTTTCTCTTCTTGTTGTGCCATATCCGTCATCGGAGGTTGGCAATTATGTTGGCGATCCCATCTTCATTGATGGGATCGCGCAGAAAAGTGCTACCAAGCCTAGTCCAAAACCAGTCCAATTAGAAGAGAATGTTTGTAATTCAGAGTTGAACTGTGGAGTCCTTGGCATTCTCTGAGCTTGGTTGTTTTCTGACAAACATTTCATTATGAAGCTCAGAGAGTACTAAGGACCCCCTCAAGAGACCATCACTGAGACTGAATGATACTAGATAATGTTTGTCTGGTTTCCTACATTCCCTTTTGGGGGAAGATTGTGGAGAAGGTGGTTGGGCAACAGCTTCAAAGGACTCTGAAAGAAGCAGCTTATCTGGATTCCTTTCCGTTAGGATTTGGGCCTTGGTATGGAATGAAGATGTTATTGCCTTGCTCCTTTTCAATTCTGGTGATGGTATTATTATATCCATTGCAATGAGTGTTGTTCACAGAGAGGGACATTTACCAGTTGAAAGAATAACACCAATTCACACTGCTAACTTTGTATGTCTAAGTCTGCCTTAACACTTGAATGTTAAACTCTCCAAATGCTTACTTCTATATCAGTGAACATTCTTGTATATCACTTTACTTTTTGTTTATTAACCAATTTTATATATACCACTTCCGTCATGTAGACTGAGCAATATATAACAAACTCAAAACCTAAATAATTTAACAATCTATAAAACCTCAGCAGTGGATTGCAATCATACCAAGAACCAAAGGCTCATCAAAAGAGTTATCCTCAGTGCCTTTTAGAATAAGAACGACATCAGGGTCAGGGACATGCCCTAGGAAAGAGAGTTCCAGAAAGTGGGGTTCCAGGCTCTCAGAAGAACCTGGAACCCCTAGAGAACACAATTCTGGATGGCGGATAGGGTGGCGGATAGTGGAGGCCCTACCCAGTATGATGTTTATGTTGTATAAAGGTTGTATCGGCAGACTGGAGGAAAATAAAATACCTCCTGTGGACCAACAGGCCTGGTAAGCAGTAGCTGGTTCACCAGTATCAACTGAAGATGGAGACCATATTGGTCAGAACAGCTTCAGAAGAACAGCACACGGTATGGTAGCAACCACCTGAACAGCAAGTACACAGCAGTGTAGAAAGTGAAGGGAAGACTACTACACTATATATTTCCCGGGAAAATCATGCTAATGGCAGCAAAATCAAATGACGGCCCCAAAGAAGAACATCATGGCTAAGAGACTGATTTTGGACAGGTTTTGGACTAGGCTCAGTAGCACTTTTCTGTGCAATCCCATCAATAAAGATGGGATCGTCAACATGATTGCCAACGTCCGATGATGGATATGGCACAACAAGAAGAAGAGAAAGAGAAGTGAGAATATTTGCTGGAATGTTTGATGTGCTTCTAGCCTGATTTCATAATAGAAAGAATAATGCAATGTGCAATTCTTTTCTTTGCTCTATTTCCTTCATGTGGCTATTCTACATGTTGCTCATGTACAAAAAGGACCAATTACTGTTTACTTTGGAGCACTATAGGGAAGTCCTCTGGATAGACCCTGCATCTAGTGACAACCAACTCATTTGCCACTTGGAACTCACAGGAACCGCCTCCCAACTCTGCCTAACAAGAAGGCTTTACAAATTTACCATTTTTCACCTTGCCTCCCACAATGTCTAATTGCACAATGTAAACATTGATTTCAATGTTTGAAAACACCAATTTAAAGATTTATTTGTGTATTGGGGAGGGATCAGTGTTGTTAAGTGGAAGAATTGACATATATGATTTGTGACCTTATTGAATGTAATGGGGTTCATCAACATTCAACATAGCTGAGACTAATGCTTTGTCATATAAATGGCCTTGTGTAGAAATCTAGGCAAATCATAACTATTTCGACTGCATATATTGCTTCACCTGTGAGATTTTAGTGGCAAGCCAAATTTAGAGCAAACCACACCTTCAATGAGGTGCTCAATGGACAGCTGATGCAGCCAGGGTCATTCTATTATGATTGCCCATTGAATTACCTGCCCATGCTCTTTCTGCCAGAGGAACATGCTCCCCGAATGCCCTAACCATTAAGAGATTCTCTGCTAGTCCAGTTGTGCTGCCTGACCCTGATCCTTGTTCTCAATACCAATTAAGCCTCCTGAATGTAAGCTAGCCCAAGCCATCTTGAGGAATTCATATTGACATTAAAAACAAAGCCCTTATGTACCCATTAATCGAACTCATTAAATTTAATAGATTGTTAGGTAAATACCAACTAATTATGGAAACTTATTTGCCAGGGTTTAGCTGTGCAATTGATGCCATCAGTTACATGGTTATTACACCTCAAAAAAATCTACACACTTAATAATGAACTGACATTTAAACAACACAGTAAGTGTTTTAGAAAACATTGATATAGCTAATTTTTAAAGAGGAATTCATTACAGTCCTCACACTGAAATCCTATGCACCATCCCTTTTTGGGTTGGGCCAAGTAACCAAAATGTCTTTTTAAAAGTAAAATTCTCTAAACAACATTTCTGCATTGAGTGATGGCAAAGAAAGAGTAACATTAGATTGGCATTTTCAGTGTTTCACTCTTTCATCATGAGTTATATTTTATTTTAAACAACTGCTATCCTTTCAGTATAAGACATGAAGGTTACCCTTTATTTAAAGACATCACAGGTCCAAAAATGTCAAGGGAGCAGCTAATCTAGTCATGGATTTGAAAGAAAAAAGAAAGAGAGATGCTTTCCTCTGTCTTGATAGTATAGGAAATGGATTCTTCATTTCCTTACAGTGCATTTCACTGCAAGATTTAAATCTTCTTTATATGCCAAGGCTCTTTATGCCCAGAGCCCCAAAATTGTTAACTTGTCTCTAGTCAAACCAATTTAAAACCACTGCTGTGCTATAACTCACTAAGGCCTGCAATGTAAAGCTTAATTAAATAACTTAAAAACAAAAAAAACTTCACACACAACTGAGAGACAGAAAGGGCAATAGTAATCCAGAACACTGATAGAAAAAGAAAGTCAACACAAAGATATATGTCCAGAGTCCTAGGCTTTTAATGTAGAAAAAAAGAAAACAAAGTAAGAATTTATTGCAAAAGAAAAGATATTCCTTTTCCTGTTAGACTTGCAATTCTTTTTCTCACTTTAAGCTTTTATTTTTCTAATCTGTATTTTATCAGTGTTTGAAATTTGATATAGTCATATTTTTTTTAAAGGATATGAATGAAAGATCTTCTCTTTCGAATTGATTAGAAGAGATAACTTCTAAAACATATGATGTTCATTTATATTATTAGACTTTAATTCAACTTACTTTTAAGCTTATTTTTTGTTCTACCTCACCCAATTTTTGGAGCGTGGTTCTTTGTGTAATATTAAAAGGTTATGTGTGGCTCACATCCTTTACCCCCCCCTCAAAATGTGCACTGTGGGTTAAAACAGGTGGCAAACATATGGCAGATTTCCCACCTGTTCAGAAAGGACTTAATTAAAGCCTTTTGGTTCCCTCACAAGAAGCCATCTCTACAGGGTATAGATAATCTTAAAGCAGCATTTTTGCTCACTCTCCCACTATCAACAAAGTTAACCGTTCTTAAGAAGAACTTCAACTAGCAATTTCCCATGAACCCCCTAAACATTCACCTGGTCTCTAGAACAGGGTGAGAAAAGCCCAATTCTTGGCTGAACCAAGTTTCTTTTCTACTCAAAAAGCATCATATCAATAAGAGTTTCAACGGCATGAAACCTAAGGTATCAATGAGGCATAATGCCTTTGAAAGCAGAATAATAGCGGTCCTTTTCTCATAGCAACAATCTGATGAAGTAAAGCTTAAAGCTCACTCAGTGAGAGCAGACTATGGAGTTAAGTCTGCCCAATCCTCATCCAATATTGTAACCATTGCACCAACGGTTAGGCGAGGCTCCAAGAACTTCTCCAAAATTTGTCACAAATTAGTAATGTTAACACGGCCTAGAGAAAAATCATATTGAATGAATTTGAATAATTTCTCTTAACCTAAAGTGAAACTAGAAACCTAAAGTTTCTATTGGGCCCTCCCCAATTTTCTTCAAAAACCAAGTGCGACCTTCAAGTTGAAAAAAAGTGCACATTGTGCTTAAGTGCTGAGGAATTCTGGGAGTTGAAGTCCGCAAGTCGTAAAGTCGCCAAGGTTGGAGACCCCTGCTCTAGAGTATCTTTGTCCCACAGTTGATTGTATCTCAGAAGAAGTCAGTGACCAGAGGTTTCTGTTATAAATTCGACCCATTTGATTTGAATATAAAAGAAAAGGATTTGATGACATAACCTATTCAATGTCTTTTGAACTTTTCTTTATAACCTTTATCAAAAACGATAGCCCTTGAATGTGCTTTTTACCACAACCCCCTTTAAAATGTCTTTTTTCCTCTCTACATAACCAGTCTATCTGTTCCGTTTCGTACATATCTTTCCTTTGTTCTTGCAAAGAAGGCAAAGTTTAGCTACAGAATGATTAAATGTGTTGTTTAGAATAATGCCAAGGAGGATTCTGGCCCTTGTTTAGAGATCCCTGAAGCTGACCTTGTGTGGAAAAGAATAGGGGGACATATAAGGAGACAGCTAGGAAAGAGTATGTTATCTTCCATAGTCAACTGGATATTGCACACTTTTGTAATAATTTGCAATCTGAAATGTTTCGCTATCACCATGAAGAATTTTTTAAGTGCTTAAAAAGGTGAATTTAAACAATGTCAAAAATTGAAGCTAATATCAGATAGAATTGAAGAAGCCCTGATTAGCTCATGAATCATGTTGGCTGCACAGGAGATAGGAGATAGAAAAAATGTCAATCCAACCAGCTAGCGCATGACATGCTGCGGGGAAGGTCATGTTGGTCTGATTGTCTCCTGGTGTTGCCTCAAGAATCTATGAGTGCTTCTGTGATTGTATCAGGCAGCCTTTATTAAGAGAAATCCCTCTTTCAACTGGACTAATAGCATAGAATTATAGAGATAAAGTCCACTGCAGGCCTCTAGTTCAAATCCCAATATCAAGCAGGAGTTAGCTGTACCATATTTGACTGAGGGCAGCCCACCTCTGCTTAAACATTTTCTTAAGCTGTCTCTTCCACTGTCAAAAATTCTTACCTTTAGGGAAGTGCCTTCTAATCTTTAGCAGAAATCTACTTCCCTGTAATTTCTATCTTTTGGTTTTAGTCCTGACCTTGGGGTCAACAGATAATGAGTTTGCAATATCTTTGGTGTGACAGAACCTGAGATAGCTGAATACAGCTATCAAGGCCTCTCTTTCAGCTAGACATACTCTACATTTGTCCTTGACAGATTCTTTTTTAGAGGAAGATCTGAAACTCCCCAAGTTTGGTTTGAACAGCATATTTCTCCTGTGGCACCAATGGGGAGAAGGCCTTCTACTGCATGAATTAAGTTCCTCTTGGATCTGCTCTTTGTATCTGCTTCTGATGTTGAGTCACAATATGACCTGCTATTTAGTACTGGGCAGCACTGAAGGGTGAGTAAAGGAGTGCATTCTTAAGAAACAGGACTTTTCCATGACCAATAGCCTACTCGTGAGCAAAAGTATTTCAACCACAGAAGCATTTATGTTGGCCAGAAGGCTGGATAGGTAGGGGAAGCCAAAAGATCAAGCAGAGAATAGAGGAAAGACAATTCTTTTATTTCTGTACAAAGACAGGAGAGGAGGAGATTCTCCTAACCACTGCTTAAACTAACTATCACATCACCTTCCTTGATTCCAGTAAAAAGGTTCACTTCCAAGGTGTCTTAGCCAAGTGTCAAAGTCACAATCTGCTGGCTAGTCTGTATAAGAAATGTTTGTGGTCAACACTTCTACCTGACAGGTGTTATTTCTAGCAGGGAAAGGCATAACTAATAATTTTGGCTAACGTTAATTCACGCTTTGTAAAACTTCCAATTACTTATGCATAAGCCTCCCTCAGGTTGGAGGGGTATTATAGCTATAAGTAAAAACTTTGCAAATTTCCACTTATTCTACTTTTGAAAACACTTGGATACTTGGATCTGAGTCTTAGGTGGGAACTTCAAAACTTTGACTTTAAATATTGCCTTTCACGTTTCTAGTTGTTTGGGAAAATATGCTTGCTTTGCCTTGTCAACTATCTGTTCTTCTGTCAGAATCCTTGAGCAGGACACTTGGACTTTGCATCTGCTGGACAGGTCTAGCTCTGTCTTAAGCAAGGCACTCTACTCTTAATAGCCTTTGATTACCTTAAGAGAAAAATGTGAATTAGTTAAAGTCCTTCTAGAAATAGAATACCCTGATTCAAATGCAGTAATTCAGGAGCAGTTGGATCAGCCACAATAGAAGATGCTTTTGTGTAGATACTATGCTTCTGTGATGTAACTTGATATAGCTCAAATTAACCTTTTTACCAGATATGCAGCTTTATGTTTAGCAACTTGTTATTAACTAAATTGTCACACTGGAATACCTGTAAAAGCATTTGAAACAGATTCTTCACAAAGGTGAATTAGCATGAAGGAAGCCCCACTCCTCTGGGTTTCAAAAGAGTATCTGGTTACTGCTGCAGGTGTGTGCAGGTAGTCCTCGATTAACGGCTGGTTGCTTAAGGACAGTTCAAAGTTGCAACAGCCTCATAAAGTGTTCTTTACAGGTTTGTTTTCTTGCAGAAAGCATCAGAAATAGTCCAGTGAATAGGCTGGATTTGCTTAACAACCAGTTATAAAATTGAGTTGGTTCAGATGGTGACCTAGTTAAAGACTGCCCAACTTGTGGTCATATATCAAGAACTACCTGTATAATCAAAAATAATTCGGCTAGGCTTACCCGCAAAGAGCTGTGGCTGTGCATGCACAGAGCACTGAGAAGAGCTTTCAAAAGCAACCTCACATCCCTTGTAAAGGGAACAGCTACTTGAGCACTTTGAGGAAAGGATATTTGTTTATGCTACTACCCTGTTTCCCCGAAAGTAAGACATCCTCTGAAAATAAGACCTACTTACATTTTTGCCTCTCACTGAAATATAAGGCATCTCCTGAAAATAAGACCTCCCCGTGGCTGTGGTTACCCACGTCCCAATATAGCCAGCTTGAACCATTGTTGGTTTTGGGGGGTAAAACATTGGCACCCACAGAAAGGGCGTGCAACTTGGGGGTCCTCCTGGATGCACGGCTGTCTATGAAACATCATGTGGCAGCCATTGCTAGGGGGCCTTCTATCAGGTTCACCTGGTTCGACAGTTGCGCCCCTTTCTTGATTGGGACTTCCTACGAACAGTCACTCAAGCACTCGTCACTTCCTGTCTGGACTACTGCAATGCTCTCTACATGGAACTCCCCTTGAAATGCACCCAGAGACTCCAGCTAGTCCAGAATGCAGCCGTGTGAGGGATTTTTTGAGCGAGTGGGCGTCCCCATGTAACTCCACTCCTGTGCGAGCTGCACTGGCTGCCAGTGGTCTTTCAGGCGCGTTTCAAGGTGTTGGTTACCACCTTTAAAGCGCTCCATAGCATAGAGCCCAGTTACTTGCAGGACCGCATTCTACCAACTGATACATCCCGCCAACCCACACACTCCCACAGAGTGGGCCTCCTCAGGGTGCCGCTGGTCAAAAATTGTCGGCTGGCGACCCCCAGGGGGAGAGACTCTCCATGGTGGCACCCACCCTCTGGAATGATCTCCTCCCTGCAATACATACTATCCCTGACCTTCAGACCTTCCGCCGCGCCCTGAAGACCCACTTATTCCAGCAGACTGGCTTAGCCGTGCCCTAGTCCCCCTGTTTTAATCTGGGGCTTTAAATTGGTTTTAAATATTTTAATTAACTTT
>JANHFO010000950.1:7149-19832 GCA_032468095.1 Pareas carinatus
AGTTATCTGTGGGGGGGGGGGGGGCAGGGCGGGGGCAGTAACCTTACAGGCTTTTTTCCCTTTCATTGTAACAAGGACGATCTTTGTAAACAGCACTACAATTCAAACATTTGAAGCTGATTTCCTAATACGAAATATTTAAAGGCTGATGTAGTAACTCCCCACTCTTCTTTTCTGTTTCCTTTTGTATGGAGAAGCTATTTCTTCCTTTTTCACATATTGATAGTAACAATACCATGTCTATTTAAATGCATCCCAATTATAATTGTCTCTCCATGTTCTGATCTAACCCCCTATTCAGCACAGGAATTAGGTTAATTTTCACAAGTGATGGTCCATCCTGTGCTATAAGAATCCCATCAGAATCAGAATCTATTTTGCCATGTGTGTCAGGACATATAAGGAATTTGTCTCCGGTGTACATGCTCAATGCATACAATAAACCAACTGTGATTATAATCAAAGTTACATTCATAATCATTGTATATATATATAAGCATAAGATACATTCATAATCATAAAGTGCATTCATCTTGTCAAGTACATATAAGCTGCAATTGACAAACCGCAATCTTAATCATGAATACAATTCACAAACATAAGTACATTCATTGTGTCATCATGTTATAAAGTACAATCATCATGTCATTGAACATATTTCAACATATCACAAAACACCCTCATCATTAACTGTGTCCTGTGGTCAGCTATTTAGCAGGTAGATGGAGGAAAACACTATCCTTGTGTCTAGTTGTTTTGGTTTGCAATGCCTTATATCGGTACCCGGAGGGAAGAAGTTGAAACAGACCACGTCCAGGGTGTGAGGGGTCCATAGTTATTTTCACCAGGGGTGTCCAATCCTGGCAACCCTAAGACCTGTGGACTTCAACTCCCAGAATTCCTCAGCCAGTCCAGAATTCTGAAAGTTGAAGTCCATAGATCTTAAAAGTTGATAAGGTTGGACACACCTGCTTTAAATGATTGTTTGAAAGTGAGTATGTACAGGGGTGGTTATTTAATCTGGCCTTCTAGGACACACACAATCATGCACATATTTCAAGGACCAGAATATATTATCATAACCAGTTTGCAACTGAATCTGTCTGCTGCTAGAATGGCAGTCATCAGTGAAATTAATCCACTGTGCGTTCTTCTCATCAGTTTCCATCTGCTTTGTGGAATTCTTTTGTACTTTGGAAGTATAAGAAACGACTCAAGGGTGAGACAAGCTTAAAGTGGTAATCCCACAGCATAAGTTGAAGCTCACCAACAGAAACATTTGATATAATTCAATTTAATATCTGAAACAATTGTAACCTTGATTCACCATTACTGAAGGCATAAAAGCAACGATTGTATAGCATATTTATAAATAATTTGCTTGAGAAAGAGATATGAATCAAACTATATAACATCTTCTAAGTATACTGAAGGCACTTACATTCAAGTCAACTGCCAAATATTGTGTTCATTTATCCTAGAAATTAGTGATCATTGTAGGAACTTTTCTGAACAATGGCGATTTGCCAGTATTCATTTTTCCTGGTTTTGGACAGGAACCTCGATAGCTTTTCTGTTTCCTTCTGGCTGGAGCCGAGATTAGTTGGCCTGATTTCTTCTCCAGCTCATAACAGGAGGCAGCTTTCCATTCTCATTATACTGACTAATACAGGAAGTTTCCTGCATCAGATCAAATCATGCAATAGATCAATTCTGCTAGAGCAGGGTTTCCCAAGCTTGACAACTGGTTGGCTGGGGAATTCTGGGAGCTGAAGTCTACCTGCCTTAAAGTTGTCAAGGTTGGGAAACCCTGCCCAAGAGCAAGCATTTAGAAGTCGTATAAGATGGAAAACCCACATCTGTCACTCTTTTTTGGGACTCTGCAAATTTCAGCTCCTATTCTCCTTTCCCATAAGTTTTTTTTTCTTCCCTTACAAAAAGAAAGTTAAAATTCATCTTGAAGCCCATTGAATGGTTTTAATTACTCTGACCCACCTATTCCATAGTAGTGCATTCTATTAAAAAACCAAAAAGGAAAGTGCTATGATTTTCAGATCGTGGAGACAAGGCAGAATATTGCTCTAACAATACAAATAATTTAAACTATTGTATATACTGGGGGGAGAAGGGAAGCAAGGAAAATTATCCTACGCCAGAGAACTAGCATAAATTATATCCTTCAAGCATGATTTTTTTTTAACAAATCTAGGAAAAATATTTTGAAAGGCTTATATAAAAGCAAGAAACAGGGTTTCTAATCTTCTGGTCAAAACATGACTGAGAATGTAACTAATAAAATTGCTTTTTTATTTTTTGCTATTCCTGTAGTGTACCTTATTACCAGCAAATTTCCGTTAAAACATCCACACATGGCAAAACAGGAGGGCTTTTTTTAAAATGCATATAGCTGCTTAAAATATAATTGAAGCAGGCTTCTGCTTCTTCCCTGAATCTCTTGTTCACTCCATGGGATACATTCAGAATGCTGGAGAAAAGATCTGTTCTTCTACCAAATTCTATTCTGCAGTAGCCGGTTGGCACTGGATTAATTCCATATTCTCCAAGTCTCTTGCAGAATATTTATTCTTTCCTTCCTGATTGTGCTAAGGCTTTGCAATTTGCATGCAAATTACCAGTGTATAACAAATGTACAAGAAACGAAGCCGGTGAAGCAGGAATCTATCCTATCAAGGCTAGAACAAATTTACAAAGCTAACGAAAGGTCAGGTATATCAAGTCCATCAAGATCATTATAATCAGTGGAACAAGGTCAGATATATCAAGACCATTGAGGTCAGGTGCACCAAAACCATCAATATTACCGCTGCTACAATCCTTGGTTGTATAAAGAGAGGCATAGAATCAAAATCACAGGAAGTATTAGTACTGTTTTATCAATCTTTAGGAAGACCACACCTGGAACACTGCATCCCCTTTTGGTTGCCATCTTACCCCCCAAAAACGATGTTGAGACTTTGGAAAAAGAAGAGTAACTAAGATAACTTAGGGCCTGGAGACAAAAACATATGAAGAACCGTTGCAGGAATTGGGTATGGCCAGTCTAGGGGAAAGAAGGACTAAAGGTGACATGATAGCAATATTCTAGCATTTGAGAGGCTGGCACAAAGAACAGGGGGTCAACCATTTCCAAAGCACCTGAAGGCAAGACAAGAAACAATGGATGAAAACTACTCAAGGAGAGAAGCAACCTGGAATTAAGGAGAAACTTCCTAACAGTGAGTACAATTAATCAGTTGGAACAGCTTGCCTCCATTAGTTGTGGATGCTTCATCATTGGAGGCTTTTAAGAAGAGACTGGACATCCACCTGTCTGAAATGATTTAGGGTTTCCTGCTTGACCAGGGGGCTGGACTAGAAGATCCTTCCAGCTCTATTCTGATTGAAGATCGGGTATATCAAGATAATCAGGAGAACAGCCAAAAAGCTATTAACTCAGAAAAAAATGCGGTTGGGGGAAGACACCATACTATCTAAACTATAGAAATAAGCCTATAAAGACAAAAACTTATTTGCACTTCAGGTGGTGAACTTTCTCTGTGTGAATGGGGTTGATTCTTGATTATTACAAATCACGTAATCTAGTTGGGCCCTATTTCATGAGTAAACCTGCTAAATAAGAATTTTAGTGGCAAGAGAGCTGTGACATACTTCCAAGTTCTGTAATAATGAAAGATGATTTTTCCTATTTTTTCAGCTTTTAAGGAAATTCCAAAGTGAGAATCTCGTCTTCCCTGAAGCTGAGTTTTCCTTCTCTGGTTCTTCTCAACCACCATAGATAGTAATACAATATTACTCTTTATGTGCTCACTTTAGACAACCCTTGAAAAATAAGGAGAAACCGTTTGTGGTCTTCCTACTTGCTAAATACAACAACAGATGGTTAACAGAGGGATTTGAAGATTAACATAATGTTTAACTCAATCTGTTGACTGCCTTTTACTTTTTTGTCATACGCACACGTACACACATACATATTGTAAAAGGAGAAGATATATTGTTTTTTCTTTTCAGCACCCAGCCTGGACATATAGAATATCTCGAATATTAATAGTTAATGTTCAATGTTAACTAAGTTTTCTTTTCTTTTCATACCCTATTTTTCTTTTTTTGTTGTTGTTAGGATTGAATGCATATTTTGGAGGTGGGGCGGGTTTATTTTGGTTTATCGTTTTGCATTTTATTTTTATGGTAAAACAATAAATATATGTGAAATGGGAAAAATAAGGAGAAAAGAAGACAGGGTGGAGTGTTTGTTTGTGTATATGCTGAATTAACTCATAGCAGAAAATCCAGGCTCAACCATCGTTTCATCTCATACAGCATTAACCTGTTAACTCTCAGGCTTCCTCCTCCCATTATATATTCAAGATGGACAGTATTTAATATTTTTTGTTATGTATATGCGGGTGTGTGGGTCTATACATATGTTGTTTATAGTATGTTTTAGGTGTGTGTTATGTATGTGTTTCACTTTGAGAGGGGGCAACTAAATTTCATTTTTGATGTGTGTCGTTGTGCCCGCAGTAAAATGACAATAAAGATTATCTTATATCTATCTTAACTCCTATTTTTCACTCTCCAGGATCACACTGAAGCTACCCTACCAAACTGGAAGGCAGACAGGTCTAGCATTAACAAATCATCTTAAGTTTTACTTCATCCATTACAAAGAAGGCCTTGGAAAGAGGAAGCTCTTGTCCCTTGCACTTCCTATCCTACATGCCTTTGCTAAGTCCAATAAACTCAAAGTGGGACTTACTCAGAATGTCTCCATTCTTGTTAAGGCTTGACTGAAAAGGAAAATAGAAAAAACAGTTTGGTTAGAAAAGGAAAATGCTTTGGAAACAGATAAGGGTTAAGCTCCTCATTCAGCAGCTCCTTTCAAGGGATAATTAAGGATTTCAAAATAACTACTGTGACAGGAGCAAAATGGCAAGCATATACATCCACTTGTAACAATAATAATCAAGACACAATTGTCTTTGAATGCCACTCCATTCTTGCACATTTTGTACAAGAGTACCCTCCTGATTATATCTGCCTAGAAACTGGCTCTGATTTAGTGGGGTGAATATTAGCATTGAACTTTTAGTTCTTTCTGCTACCATCCCTGTTTTGTTCTGATATGAAATGTTTTGCAATCTTGGAAACAAAATGTTAGAACCACCATGAATTGAGAACAACATGCAAGATGGTCATATTGCCAATCTACGTTGGATGATGGAAAAGACCTCTACACATGCTTCATTGACTACACAAAAGCCTTTGACTGTGTTGATCATGACATGCTCTGGAAAGAACTAGCAACATCACCATACCATGTCCTGCTCATTCAATCATTGTACTTTGATCAAGCAGCCACTTTAACAATGGAATGGGGAGACACAAAATGTTTCAGAACTGGAAAAGGCACTCAGCAAGTTTGCATCCTATCACCTATATTATTCACCACATACACAGAAATGGTTATGAGAAATGCACATTTGGAGGAGTCTGCCATTGGATTAAAAGCTGGTGGTAGGAATATCAACAACTTCCAATATGCTGAGGATGCAATATTGCTCCCAGGAAAACAGAGAGGATCTGGAGTGGCCAATTCTGAGAGTCAAAGGTGAAAGTGAAAAATTTGGACAGCTCCTGAAAAGATCGTGACAATTGCAGAAAACACATGGGTCAGAGTGCAGATTGACAATGATCTCATCAAAACAGCAAATGGTTCCATCATTCTGGACTCTAAAATTGACCAACTGTTCTGGGCAAAGAGGCCAGATGGAACAATGTATCAGGAAAGGGTTAATTACTTCCCTTATCTGGCTTCTGAGCAGTGGTCAATTTTCAGTCTGTGGGTCAAGAGCCAGAAGTATACAACAATCAGGTCAAACAGGATTACAAATTCCAAAGCTGGTCCATGGTCACAAGATATCCAAGCAGAGTTCCACAAAAGTCAAAAAGTCCAAGAATTACCAAATCCAAAGTCCAAGACACCAAAAGCCAGGTCAGGGTTCTTCCAAGTCAAACGGCGCTGAAAAGTCAAACCAGGGTTCCAAAGAAACCAAGAGTCTGGGATCTGAGCAGAAACCACAAGCACACATTTGCTGGAACTAATCAACTGCTTGATTAGCAACTCTTTCAAGCCTCCATAGAGGGTGGGGGCCGTCTGCCATGCCCCCGGCAATGCCCAGTAGATTGGACTGCAGCCTCACTCTGAAGCTCTCAGCGCAATCTCCTGCACATTCTCATGCCCACTAAATCATCTCCAGCTGTGATAGCAGCTGGCCTTACATCAGCATCTGGATCCTTCTCATTCACCTCCTCCCCTCCTGAAACTGGCAAGGCAGCTGAGGGGGAGGGCGGACGAGCTGAGGATGGAACCGGCAAAGCAGCTGTGGGGGAAGGTGGATGAGCAGAGGGTGGAAAAGCCAGAGCATAAGTCCTCTCACCCACCAATTCCTCATCATCTGAGCCCTCATCCTGTACCCGCATGGTAGCTGCAACCCTAAGAACAGGAAGCATATGGCACTTGGAAGAACTGCAATGTGCAGCATGAATGTCATCTGGAAGAATAAAAACATCAACCTTCCAAACAAATGCAAATTAGCTTAACATCTGGTTTCTTGCGCCTGCCATTACATCTTGATATGGGCTAGATTTATATTAGGAGAATGAGTGTGTGTGTGTGTGTGTGTGTGTGTGTTTGTATAATTCTCTCTTCTTTTTTATTTTCTTTTAATCTGATATTAATGAAGAAATTTGATGACATGGGTGTAATAGAAATGTACAAAATAAATGAACTAGATCAGAGGCTCCCAAACTTTGGGCCACCACGGACCGGTTTCATGGAGAAAAGTTTTTCCACGGACCGGAGCGGTGAGTGATTTTGCATCCTGCCTGCATCCCACCAATGGGGTTCGTCTGTTTGCACGGCCCAGTTGCTGGGATGCCGCAGGCTAGTGCTGATCCATGGACTGGGGGTTGGGGACCCCTGGACTAGATCAGTTTCATTTGGATGTCCCTCTCAACTGATTTCTCACTGTTCTTCCTCCTTCCAACTTTGGCTCTGTGCAAGTGACAGCTGTTGGAAAGAGGCTCCTAACAACATCTAAACCCTGCCTTCCTTTTTCTTTTTGCTACAATCCTTGAAATGTATCAGTAGGTACTTACCCTGCATTTAAGTGATGCTCCTACCCGATGGGAATAGACAAGCAATTAACCAGAACAAATTGTGTCGATAGCAGTGAGGAACATATTATTATTGCCTGAAGGGGTTTTGAAGCTTTTCCCTTATGAAACTGACTTGTAAATAATGCAACGGGGAAGTGAATTGCTTTGGTGGAGAGACTTAGAAATGGAAAGGCATTAAAAGTTAACCTGTCAAAAAATGTTTTCTTTAAAATCATCATCATCATTTTATTCTAAATCCCAAACAAATTGAACTAGATTAACTTTCGGTACCAATTAGCAAAGGGCCATTTCTTTTGCAGTAAATGTATTATTCCAAAGGAAGCAGAAACAATGCCATCGCATCTGCATTATCCTTGCCCTCGGAAATACAAAACTAGCCCAATCTACAGCAGCACAACCCTCTGATCAGCTTGACAGGAGGAAGAACTTGTATGGAGTTTGAATTAGTGGTTTAAGGATAGCAGAAGCCTTCTTCTATCTTAATTGCATTGCCTTTTAAAACCATGTTTAATCCCAGCACAGCAGGCTGCCTTAGTGATGGCAAGCCTGCTAAATATATTTGCACTTGAAAGACAAGATCATAGCAACATAGGTCTTTGGAATAGTTTAATGCATTCCTAAATGCTTAGTTGAAATGCAAGCAGAAGAAAGCTAAGAAGCAACATTATAAAGCCGTGACAGAAATCTAAGATATCCAGAGAAAATATCTGCTACAGTATATGGGGTACCTGCAGGGAATATAGAATTATATAGAATATAGAATTATAGAAAATAGAATTATATAGAGTTGACTGCTCTTCTGTACATCATATTGTCATAGTGCCAACCAAAATAAAACACTTCAAACATGAGTCATGGAGCAGCATCTGGAAACTGAAACCAATTTTTTAGAATTTAAAAAAAATTACATATACACAGACACACAAACACACACACACATACATGTATGTGTGTTTATAAAGATATATATATATATTATACACACACATATATGTTAGTGTGTATGTATATACTGTATATACATATACATACCACACATGCATACATATACATATACATCTGCTTTCTTTCTCTAGAATCAACTGTGTGATGTATCAAACAACTTACTATAATAATTCATCTTCTGGAATGAGAGCTTTAGACCTCAAATTACAACTCAAGAAACTGTATCAAAAAGAGCTTGTATTTCACATTTCTGATGGGTCACTTTCTAATCCATTTTTTTTAAAAAAAATAACATTAAAACATTGAACATGGTTGTTTAGAAAATTACACTGTTCTACTAATCTTAATCATTCAGTAGGATTAGATGACAAATTTTTATATTACAGTAACAGGAGTAAAACTTGGGATAGTCCTCTACATTAATCATTTATGGACAATGTCCTGAATCCATATTTTATGAAACTTTCAGTTACTCTTATAATGCAGTGTTTAATAATTTGAAAGCAGAAATTCATGTCACTTTTTTGGATCAAGGCAGATGTCATGCTTAATAACAGTTAGTTGTTTGGTTCGATATTTAGAAGAAATAACAGATCTGTTTGATACAACCCTGAACACTGACTCCAATTATTTTAACCAACTCCCAAAACACGTCATACATCCTCATACAGGTGGTCCTTGATGTACGACTGCAAATGGAACCAGAACTTCTATTACTAAGCTATGAAGTTGTAAAAGAGACACATGCAAATTTTTGACCATTTTTGCTACAGTCATTAAGCATGCTGCCCAGAGTCACTTAGGTGAGTTGGGCAGTATGGGATTGGGATGAATCAAATAATCAAACTTTTGTGTTTTTTCCTTGAAGAAATTTCACTTCTCATCCAAGAAGCTTCTTCAGTTCTGACTGAATGGTGGAAAATGGAAGGTTTATATCCCTTACAGTCATCGGGTCATTAGCACTTTCTCTACCTATATCCTGTTTATGACACAATCCTTTCAGCAGTTCCGAGAAGGTTCCACACTCACTTATACAATCCAGGTGACCCTGAGGGCATAGATAAACTTCCAATTGGTCTCAATCACTCTCAGAAAGAGTGCTAAGGACCAGATGAGAGCAAGGAATATAAATCCTTCCATCCTCCACCATTCAGTCAAAGCTGAAGAAGCTTCTTGAATGAGAAGCAAAACGTCTTCAAGAAAAACAAAGAAGGTCCAGTATCCTTTTGAAAAAGCACCTTTGGGACAACCATGACCTGGATGACAGAGAACCTCCATAGACATCAATCTGTGGCTGTGAAGCAAATCTATCTTCCCCCATTGACTTTGCTTGACAGAAGCTCCCTAGGAAGGTCACAAAGGGTGATTGCCTAAACCCAGGACAATATACCCATCATAAAGACATGCCAATTGCCAGGCACCCAAATGACTACAGGAATGGTATGATTGTCATAAGTGTGACATAGGTCATAAGCCACTTCTTTTCAGTGCCATTGTAAGTCAATCTGTCCTTAAGCAAATGGACATAAGTTGGGACTACTTGCAGATGTAAACAATATCTTTCACTTTCACAAATACTACTCAGTCTGATCATTGATATTTGTAATACAAAGAGGTTTTTGCTCTTTGAAGAGCAAATAGGTATCTAAGGAGAAATAATCCAACTGCTTTATCAAAATATCTGATGGTGGTTATATCATTGCATGTCATTAAACTCTATGTTTGATGCTTTGTTCCGAGATTTGGGATTCATGATGGAGCCCATCTTCTGGGAACTTCTCTCTAGCAGAGTGTGTGCTTTGAGCTGTTCTCTGTGTGGTATTTATATGGTACCTGTTGTATGTAACTTTTTAGATGTTGATTGGGATGTTGATGACTGACTATTAAGTCATTGGCTGTTGTTTGCTTGTGTTTCCAAGTCCTTGCCTCCTAGGTATTTGATAAGCTGGTGGTAAATCAGCTCTCCTGTTGACTGAAGGTGTGCATTTCCCAGGTTTCCATCACTACCCTGGCTATTTTTGTGTATGCTCATCCAACAATCGTAGTAGCTGAGACTTACTAAGTCTCAAGTTCTATGCTGATTATGTCGACCTGAACCCACGCTTCAAACTTGCCAATGCTTGAGAGAAGGGGGGCAGAAGCTGCTTTAGAAATGCTGCCTTAGACCAGTTGGGTGGGAATGTAACAGATTAAGTTTGTTGACATATTTCTCCCTGAGAAAAAAGAGCTGGTCCAAGGTCGTCTTTGCAAGTATGGAGTGTGATTATAACATTCTGAATGCTATTTATCTGTACCATGTGACTTTCAGTAGTTTTCACTGTGGGAAAAAACAGTTTAAAATATGCTTTGCTGTGAAGAAAGGTCAGATTCATCTTCACTTTTCTTTGTGCCTGCTTGCCTTCTCAATAAACCTGAACTGTTTGAAGATGCCATCTTTTGAGTTTTATGTTTGTTGTGAAGTTTTCCTCCAGACTTTTGACACTAAGAGGCACTTTTCAATATTCAGACTATGAAGAGTTACTTTTCAATATTCTTCTCAAAAATAAAGCTGGATCTGTGACTTCTGAAAGGCAGAATAGCATCTATATAATGGTCTTTAACACTTTCTCTTTAGCCTCACAGAGCATATGTATTTGTGATTATTATTATTCAGGAACACACAGAGAGACACATATACGCACCTTGGAATAGGGAGACAGTAGCTGTAAATTATACCAGATCAAATAAAACGGAAGTTTCTGTTCCATTTCTGAGCTTAAGATGGAGCATTGAAGGTTCATTAATCAGCTGCCCCTGGAGATTCTTAAACCAAGGTATCAAACAGAGGAAGCAAAACAAAGGAAGATGAAAAAGTGCCATGGTAAGTGAAGCAAGGTTAATGCTTGCTTGAGAAAATAACAAAGAGAAGGGCAGGCAGTCATTAGCAACACCCAAAAATGAGAAATAGCCTTTTCATTTCCTACATTCCACATAAGCCTCTTTTTATGTCCTATAAAAATAGCAGGACTCGTTAGTGACATTTTTCCCCCTTACCGAAAGCAAAAAAAGGGGAGACCTCAAGATTCACCGCACATGAATATAAGGTGCATAATAGCTAAAGTCAGATGAGTTAATATTGCGCAATGAATCTGTCTCTGGTGTACGTGCTCTATACCTACATACATATAATAAACAAACTGTGATTACAATCATAAGATACATTCCTAATCATAAAGTACATTCATCTTGTCAAGTACATATACTGTAAGCATAAGATACACTCCTAATCATAAAGTGTATTCATCTTGTGAAGTCCATATAAGTATAAGATACATTCCTAATCATAAAGTACATTCATCTTGTCATGCGCATATAAGCATAGGATGCATTCATAATCATAAGGTGCATTCATCTTGTCAAGAACATATAAACGTAAGATACATTCATATTCATAAAGTACATTCTCCTTATCCATTTCATAAATAAATAATGAAAGAACACCATATTCTACCCATGTTATTCTACCCATGACCCAACTTCTCCCCTGAAATAATTTATAAAGAAAAATTCTCTTTCCCTGGATTGAATAAGAATTGGTGGAGAAAGGTGCCATGAAATTTTTCTACCAAAAGTGAGAAGTCAACAAATCCATTTTATTCTTTATACAGAAATAAATAGGAGGAAAAGGGAAGAAACTCCTAAAGGAACAACTGAATATTTGAAAAAAGAACTGCCTAATTTACATCATTTAGAGATAGGTTTAGATGAGAAATTCAGAAGAACATGAAAAGGCGTAGTCCAGACGAAACCAAGGCAGATAGTCCTCAACGTACGATCAAAATTGAGTCCAGGATTTATGTTGTTAATTGAGACATCGGTTAAGTGAGGTTTGCCCCATTTTATGACATTCCTTGCCACAATTGTTAAGGGAATCCCTGCAGTTGATAAGTTAGCAGCCCCGTTGTGAAGTGAATCTGGCTTCCCCATTGACTTTGCTTGTCAGAGGGTTGCAAAAGGGGATCACATGAGCCTGGGACATGGCAACGGTCATAAATGCGAGTTGGTTGTCAAGTATTTGAATTTTGATCCCATGATCATGGGGATGCTGCAAAGGTCATAACTGTGAAAAATGGTAATAGCCCACATTTTTCAGTGTTGTTATTATTTTGAACAGTCCCTAAATGAATTCTATGTTAAGTCGTGAGCTACCTGTAAAAGTCCAAAAAAGTTCTAATATCTCTCTTAGTAATCCCAAAGGTGTTTTTTTCCAGAAGACAAGTGAACTTTCTTATTTTTTTCCTTGAAAACGTTTCACTTATCATTCAAGAAGCTTCTCCAGTTCTAACTCTAGCTTCTTCCGTTAGAACGGAAAAATCTTCTTGGATGAAAAGTGAAATGTTTTCAAAGAAGAAAAAAACAAGAAGGTCCAGTTGTCTTTTGGAAAAAGCACCTTTGGCACAGCCATGACGTACACAATGGAATAGATAGATAAATAGATAGATAGATAGATAGATAGATAGATAGATAGATAGATAGATAGATAGATAGATAGATAG
>JANHFO010000950.1:19932-32277 GCA_032468095.1 Pareas carinatus
CATGTCACAAAGCATTTCATCATGTCACATATCAAAACATTTGTGGCAAACCATGTCACAAAACACATTCATCATGCTATGCAATTTTTTGTGAGTGCTTCATCTTGACTTCCTTTTTCTTGGTAAGAATAGTAGAGAAGGAAAATAATTTCAGTGGTAAGCTAAAAATCTTTCTTAGAAGATTTTGAAGGAGAGCTGTGATCTTGAAGTAAGGTATATGTCCTACCTTCATAGATTTCCATAGATGTTCTCTTAGTTAAAGGCAGATTTTATATTCTAGCATAGGATTCAGGATGCTATGTTGCAGCTTCCGTTCCCATAAAGACAATGACTAATTTTGATGCCACCTTCAGGCCTTTGGACAATATTTTAGCTTATTACAAAGATCAAAAACATCCATGAATTGTTGTGTGATGCTTACTGTCTTAGAGTTTCCTTCTATTAACGGATGAAAAACTTGCATCCAAGCCTAGGGCCAAACTGCTTACTAAACAAAACAAGGTCATTTCAAGCTCCCTGGAATACAAATTTAATTTGGGAAATAAAGATAATATAAATAGATATCAATGACTTCATAAATTAAAAATAAATCTTGTCTGAAAAACTAATTAAGAGTAATTTGTTGTGTTTTCTTCTCTAATTAACTAGATTAATAGCAATAACATCTACAGCAGGCAGAAAATTTCTACTTCCATGCATATTTGCTTCAGCATAAAAGCTGCAGATCTAAGTCTAAATTTGATTTTGAAACTAAGCCTTAATTTAATTTAGTGTTTCAGATGAACCTGTTTACTATATGGCTCTATTTAATCCCCTCTTCAGTTTGGTAATTTGTATTGGGTGACATGTTTTACTAAGACAAAAATAATGTATTTTTATGTAATTATATATGTCTTCCCTTAGTACAAACTTCATAAGGTAATTTCTCTCTCTTTCTCTCTTGCTTTCTCATCTTACATATTTGAATATCCTATATTATTAATATTATTAAATTTATTTCTGTGCTTCTCATAGTTTAAGGCAACTCTGACTATATGAAGATTACACCAATATTAGATACATGGGGAGCATTCTTATTTTCCTAGCTCTTTTTATACTGTCCATCACTACTTGTCAAGCCATTTAAAAGTCATGTGTAACCCCGAGCTTGGAAAAGTGATGTAGCCATTCAAATAGTGCAATTGTATCAATTCTTATGTATATTTGTCTGGAACTTTTGTTCTTGGGATAGAGAAATAGTCGATTCAGTATTTTAATTCATAGGCAAGTCAATCAAATCTCCCAATTTGTTTTCTGAATTAAAATAACGATTCGTTTCAAGTTGTCAACTCAAGTCAGGCTCTTCTGAATTGATCTGTTGTAATTTAAACTAATTTGACTGCCTTTCTGATACGCACAGTTTCATATTTAGCTTTTGAAATTATCATATAATTACAAACTTCCTTTTTTATATATTAATCTTGTGGGTTGTGTTATTAGCTGTCCAGGGCTGCATGCGTGGATTGGACATGCCTGATCTTGAATCAAGCTTTTGATGACTACAAGTAGATGTCTCAGCTACGTTTATGATTTCCAAATGGGTTTTCTCATTGTATTTTCCTTGCATGATTTCAAAGATATTCCAAAAGTTTACTGAGACTGCACATGGGATGATGTGCATTTGTCCAGGCATGTATGTCATACCATTCCTTTCCTTTGAGAGTCAGATTTCTTCATTCTTCAAAATATAAAGTTTTTAAAAAAATTCAAAGCAGGATGTATTTTCCATGAAGATATATATATATTCAGTATAGTTTATTTTGGTTTATGAATGGTTACAAGTAGGAACAATTAATTATATCAATATTTTCTCCATTTCCATCATTAAATTCTGAATAAAATGAGAAACTAAACACTAAACATGCCAAAAAAGTAATCTGCAACAAAACTATTATGTAAATACTTACTATAAAGTCATTTACATAAAAACACTCAGAATAAAGCAACTGTTATGATTATTATAGGTTACTAAAACAAATGTTGGCATAACAGTAATCATGTAATTAAATTAACAGACTTTTTTATTTCTTTGATTCATTAATTTAACCACCTGTTGCAGGAAATGTGGAATTAATAAGGAATGGGCTTATAAAAAAAACTTCCTGCAATTTACATATCAGTTTATTAAGGAGAAATAATAAATAATGCTGTAGACAGAGTTGTGTTTCATCCCATTTTTGCAGGCAATTTCTAGAAATTCAGCAGATTATTTTTATTTCCTTGACTACATCATTACTGCCGTGAGAAATATAGGAAAGGGATTGCTTTGTCATTTTTAATAGAATACATTATATTACAAAAACAATAGTATTTAATCATTAACTTTCAGCTTTTTTCCCTTTATCAGGACACTTCTGATTTTTTTATATACCGAGAGTCCAAAGTTGTTATAAATGAATCATATTTAGGTAGTTGTGATTTTCCTAGAGCTTTGATCCCATATTCTAGAGATATCTATAATGCACATAATACCTGAAAAATCCTACATTCACAAGTGCTTGCTTTCTATTGTGCTCTGAAAATAACATTCATTATTCTTCCATCTTGGACTAATTTATTGGCAACTGACTGCAATTTAAACTAATGAACCATTGCTTCTCATTAAAGAAGCACACTAACTGCTGTCTTTCTATTAACCATTTACGTAATTAATAAGGGTAAAAAAAATCAACCCTCATCCTCCTAATAGGAGTTTGCTGAAGTACTCAAATGTTCATTTATCAAGCTGATACTATGGAC
This sequence comes from Pareas carinatus, assembly GCA_032468095.1. NCBI lineage: Eukaryota > Metazoa > Chordata > Lepidosauria > Squamata > Pareidae > Pareas > Pareas carinatus. The sequence goes on from JANHFO010000950.1 coordinate 22,711, forward strand.
ATATGGTTACATGGGTTTCAAACAGAAAATCAGAATATGAAATTGACTTAAGATAGCTTTTTTGCAAATGGAAAAGAAAGTCATTGAGTTTTGAAGTGTTGGTTTTCTTGACTTCTCAGTGTATGTGGTTCTTCTACTTAGATAATTGGATTGACTAGATAATTACCCTTGTTAAAGTCTAATGAGTTAGAAACATTAATGAGTTGGAGAAATGTTCTGGTTCAGCTAACAGCTCGCTTTAAGGGTGATTTTAAATTTGACCATGGCCTCTTGAAGTTATGCTTCATTGTCGAAGAAATAGGGAATTGTACCTACATTTTCATCTTTATAGATAAATGTGATGGGTTAATGTCTCAAGAAATCTGCAGAAATCTCCAAGCTGTAGCAATCCTTCCATATGCAAATAGCAATTTTAGAGACAGATATTAGTATATTCTGCATAATTTTATATATGGAAAAGTAGATCCTATTAGTGACATTGTCTACGGAGATTCTCAATCATCCAGGTCAAGGTGATTTTTAAAGAGGCAACTGGACTTTCTCTGTTTTTCTTTCAAGATGTTTCACTTCTCACCCAAGAAGTTTCTTCAAATCTTGTTCCTTTCTTCCCTTTTGCACAAATTTACAACAGAGGACAGTGAAAAGCAAGGGGGGGTGAAAATGCCATTTTTTGTGTGTGTCTTTATACACACATACACATGTTTATAAACACATTTAGGAAAAAAACATACCAGGAATATATTTTAAATACAACCTTTCTACAATGCTTTCAATTTTTGCGATGGTTTCTTTTTAAATTTGCATTTTTTAAAGCAAATGACTAAATGAACAAGACAGGTCAAACCTGTGTGTGACTACATGAGCATCACAGACTTGAAATAATCTGATCCTCCCATATTTTTAGATCCATAAATGCATGCAACAAGAAAAGACAATTGAGAGCATTGCAAATGAACATGTTTGCAAGCATTGGAAGGAAAAGATGTTTGGTAGATTGATAGCTCCTGTCAAGAGGAGAACATGCAATGAACAGAACAGGGAAAGCTGGCAGACAATATCCCAGAAGCTCTGCCATTCTGTTGTTTATTGTCTGCATTTTTGGTGATTCTTTTACAATATGTTTTCTTCTTCATCACCATCATGTTGTAAAAGTGGATCAGCATCTGTACTGGTCACTTTTACAAGATGTTGTAGCTAGCAGAATTCTGTTGATAGGTTTTTAGAAAAGCCAAATGTCAAAATAACATGTATTGTAGCTTTCTCCATGTCTTCCTGTTAAAATATCTATTCAGGTCATTGTATAACTGCTGCCATTCAGAAGCATATATTTCTTAGAAGTGCTTACTATGAGGGCTGTGAAAGTCTTCAGAGAAGTGCTTTCTGGCTATGAAATGTCATGCAAAATGCTTCCTCCAAATTGCTTCATTTTATCTTTTAACAATGAAGCAATTTGATCTTGTTGCTTTGCTTTGTTCCATCTCACAGTCACTTGTGGTTTTTCAGGTAGCATTGACCAAGCTTGGGAGAGAGAAGGTGGTCCTTATTTTTCACTAGGACTCTTGCCAAAAGTTTCAGGGTCCATCTTTCTTGTGCCCAATTGTCATGAGAGGGACAGAATTTGAACTCTGAAGGTTTTCTTTTGATTGTACGACAATGAACTTGTTGTTTGCATCTTACAATGATGAAATAATTGTTTCATTTAGTACCCCTGTTTTGACTTGTAGAATGATTATTAGTATTCTACAACTGTTCTAAACCTTTCACAAAAATGTATCGTATGGCATGACGAAGGTGTTTTGTGACATGATGGTTGTACTTTATAACATGATGACATGATGAATGTACTTTGTGATTATGATTGTGATTGTATTCATGACTAAGATTGCGGTTTGTCAATTGCAGCTTATATGTACATGACAAGATGAATGTACTTTATGATTATGAGTGTATCTTATGATTGTAATCACAGTTTGTTTATTGTATGTATGTAAGTAAAGAGCATGTACACCACACATTCCTTGTGTGTCCAGACACACTTGGTCAATCAATTCTGATTCTGATTCTGATATACATATAGAGATAAATAGATACAGAGATAGATGATAGAGACATTTATTTACAGATGGAGATAGAGGTGTACTTCACTCTGAAAAAATAATAATTTTAAAACATCAACATCTTCCTATCCCAGGTCATTTGGAAGAACTTGATAGGTGGATAAAAATGCAAATTTCAGTCTGAACTGTGCAATGAATCATAATAATAAAACAAATGGAATTTACTTTGAATATGCATTGCTTTTCCTTTTCCTTATGATTTTAGTTTTAAGTTTGATTCAGGAAACAAATATCACTCTGCACAAGCGATTGGAAGAAGCAAATCAAAGTTTGTATTTGACAGCAATGAGTTGAGCCAAACTTTCAAGCAAGATGTTGTTTTGAGAAAATGTCTATGATTTTTCTCTTTTTCAATCTCCATTCCCCACTCCACTTCCCACCTCAAAAAAGCCAGATTCAAAATACTTTTGTCTGAGATAGATGCAATATTTTCCCCAGATTAATGTCATTTGCAGTTAAATCCAAATATTTTAGAAGGTGAGAAATGGTGGATAGGCTGAAGTTGCTATTATTCCCATTAACTTGCAGTTCTGATCATTCCATTGAGTTACATCTGTCTCTAAGTTTAACTGAGAAATTTAATTCTACAGTTTTTTGGTTTGTTTTTGCTTCATAGGGACCAACTATCTTAGTTTATTTGTTTTTTTCAGAAAAACATCTGAAATCATGGCTTGGTCCTTGCTTCTGATAGCAGAGATTGCTCTATACTTGAATCCTCTAATAGGAGTGCATTTATTTCATTTGTTAATATGATTACCTTTTGGTTGTAATAAAGATGAGCTTGTACTTATTGTCACCTAATGTATATTAGGATGTCAGATCAAAGAAAGTCGTTCATGGGGAAAATAGGAGGAGTAAGGGGTATTGAATATGTTTCCCACCGTATTTGTAATAATGATAATGGTGGGGTACAAACAAACAAATAATCTAAATCCCTTTCAAACCAGAATCATAATTTATTGGCCAATTGTGTCTGGACACACAAGGAATTTGTCTCCGATGTACATGCTCTATATCTACAGACATACAATAAACAAACTATGATTACAATCATAAGATATATTTATAATCATAAAGTACATAAGAGTAAGATACATTCATGATCATAAAGTACATTCATCTTGTCATGTACATATAAGCATAAGATGCATTCATAATCATAAGGTAGATTCATCTTGTCCTGTGCATATAAGCATAGAATACATTCATAATCATAAAGTACATTCAGCTTGTCATGTACATATACATTTTTACAATATGGTCAGATGAATTTCAAGGTTCAGCTAATCCTGTGAGGCAGATATGTACAATGCAGGTTTCTAGTACTCATGTTGGTTATAAGATACATGAAGTATCATGCAAACATATGGTAGATCTAGTCTAGAATGGTCCATGAAACCTTTGTCTTTCTATTTGCTTTTGGGACTACAGCTTTGGAAACTCAAAGACTTTGACTTTTTGCACACCTGGTCAACAACCAACTCAAAGAAGCTGATCTAAATGGAGTGTCAATGCTGAAAACATATCCAACTGAGTATACAAGTATCTATAAAACTAAGGAGATGCTAAAAGGATAGCACTGAAAACGGCCAGTTTTAAGACATATTTTCATATTCACAGGAATAACTAACGTTTTCCAAAGACAGCTGCGAAATAGCATCACTTATTCCTGCATATAATTTGGAATCTGTTTTCTTCCATTATGCATTTAGCTCCAGTAAGCACATTCTTTACCCAAAGCTTTCAACTGGAACTTTGTGGGAAATAAAACTGCAAAGTCCACAGATGTTTGAGTCTCATTTAAATACAAATTCACTGGAGACCACCTCTTTTTCTGGTTGGTGAAATGGGATTCAGATTGCCTCAAATGCTCATCTGCAATGGAGTTCTACTGGCAGAACACATTTTCATTCAACATTATGTTTTCTACAATCTCTGAGCTTTCTGCTGAAATGGGGAGAAGTTATCTAATCAACTCCTTGGAATCTTGATTTTGATAGTTTGAGTAGTAGGACTTGCTTGATTAATTCAGAGCTTGGAAAACCAAGAAGCCTATTGTTCTTAATGTTGACCCCAAAATTTAATAGCACTCGCTCCCAAGTACATACACCAATAAGGTAACTTATCAGCACCTCCAATCCATCTGTCTTGAAGCTGTATACATATCCCATAAATAAATAATCAAAAATGTTATGTGTGTTCCATAGGTCTAGCATATGCTCCTTTGCAAACATTCATAGTGGCCACCTGAATGTTGCATTTAGAACCCTATGCTGATCATGGCTCAGCATTTTTGAACTGATAATTATTATAACTTTTCATTCCTAACAGAACTACAAGTTATTTTCTATTTCACACAAAACATTCATGAAAAATTGCTGAAGATTCTCATCCAGATGTGAGAATTTGAGGAAGACAAGCTGTGAAGAAGTAATAATAAATGTTTGCCACATCTCCCAGAAACAAGATCAAAAACAGGATAATCATCACAAACATGAAGCATGAAAGTCTAAAAAGGCACTGACTGCCTTAACTCTAATCAAGGACCCATGTAGGCCACTAACTTGCTCTCCAAGAAGGTTAACAAGAATTCAAAAAGTTCATAGGCAAAATGTAAAAGTTATCACTCCTCTGATGCTGCTGAAGTTTATCTGGGTACTTTAGGATTCAAAAGAATTCTACATAAATTTATTAGAATGCTAGAAAGAATTCTATTTTTCCCCACTTCTTGTTCCCAGCCACTTTTCACCCATTTATATATGTGCACATTTGCATGTTTGTATGTAGAACTCACACATCAATAGATCATTCAGGTATGTTTAGAATCTCCATCCCAAACTTCAAATAAATCTGGCAGGTTTCACTGGAACATACTTGTCACCTAAATGTCAGGACTTTCAAAGTTATCCTAAACCATCTATGTACAATAAGTTTAAGCAAAATTGTTTCTGCTTTTAATGATTATGTTTTCATGATAACTGAACAACAGTAGCCTACAGCAAATCAAAACCATCCTTTTTAAAAGGTAATCATTATGCAAAAAATTATTTCTTCATTTTATGTGATTGTATCTGTTATATATTTAGCATGCATAAAAGCCAGGATTAAATTTTAAAAAATGCTAGCATCAAATCAAAAGAATACTATTTTTTTTTAGGCTTAACAAGTATGTGGGTGGTGCAGTGGCTTTAAGGTTAAGACTCTGGGCTTGTCAGTTAGAAGGCCAATAGACCTGGTTCAAGACCCGAGCACCACATGATGGGGTGAGCTCACTTTACTTGCCCTATCTCCTGCCAACCTAGCAGTTTGAAAGCATGGAGTAGATAAATAGGTACCACTATGGTGGGAAGGTAACAGCACTCCATGACATCATCCTGGCCACATGACCATGAAAATGACATTGAAACAGAGATGAGCACTATCTCCTATAGTCAGCAACAACTAGTGGAGTAAAATCTTCAGGGTCTCTTTTTTAATAAGTATGTAATGGCTGCATTCATACAAGATGATTAATCCAATATGCCAAGCCTTTTTGAGAAAGTGATGGAGAGAGAGAGAAGGAGAAGAGACATCCATAACACATTACAGAAATAAAAGTGCTATATATGTAACCAAACCAATTAAATATGTTCTGTAAATATAGCCATCATAAGCAATATTTAGCATTACATCTAACCTGGGAAATTAGAATTGGGGCAGGTCTAACATATTAACCTTTATGTATTGGGTTGTTTAAGGTTGTAATTTGATGATACATAAGTGGAGAATCAAAGATTTTCCATTTTTCTTTTAGGATACCCTTGATGCCAAACCATCGAAGGGGATAATCATAAAGCACTGTAACCAAGCAACTGATGTAACTGTCTGTTTCACCTAGAGATCTACTTGTTCTTATTATCCAACTGTAGTATGTCATTGTGTGATTCTATCTGCATTATTTAGTTCTTAATAGGCAAGAGATACTTCCTTGCCCTAGTTAAGCAGTGCACAAATGATGTTGTCTTAACACGCTTTAAATCTTTCTTTCTTTAATGATGTTATATCTGTGCAGATTGGTGCATTCATTCACTGGGAAAACAGAGCAAAATATTTGGATGGAGTTGCATCTATCGTCACATTAAGATGTTTGTGTTCTTCCCTGTGTATTTTTCAGTATCTGCACTTAGTGATGTGCGTTGGGGAGAAACTCAAATCAAGATCCATTCAGTGAGCCCATACAATTAGATTGGAAATTACCTTTGTGGGATGCAATAGTAACTGAAGGGGATCAGAATATAGGGAATAACTGACTAAAAAGTTTAACATTTAATATGGGAAGAAATATTTCAGGGGAGGTTTGTGGATTTTCTAGAAGCAAATATCCAGCTGTATCAGAGAAAAAAATACTGAACTAAATGTTGGCTGATAACAAAATAATATAGTTAGAAGGGACCCTGGAAGTCTTCTTGTCCAACCCCCTGGTCAAGCAGGAGACTCTCTAACAATGATGGCTAACCTTTTAGACAGCCAAGTACCCGGACGAGTCGCGGCTAATAAGTCACGGCTTGTGATGTCAAGTTCTGGTGCCTCTACTCTCTTTCTGAGCATGCTCAGCTGTGGGGGCAATGCCAGGGAGACTTGGCTCGCATGCCAGCAGAGAGGGCTCTGTGTGCTTGCTGCGGCACATGTGTCATAGGTTCACCATCACAGTTCAGACGAATGGCCATTTATTCTCTTCCTAAAAACCTACAGTGATGGAGCACCGAGAACTTCTGAGAGCAAGTTGTTCCACTGATTAATTATTGTCAAGAATAGATAAAGGGGGGGAAGTCCATCTCTCTCCCTGCATAAAACATCTGCCCAGGTGACACTCAGCCAAGCTTCATGCATTAGAAGAAATCCCTAGCTCAACACTTGCTAAAATCTTCATTCAAGGAACCAGGGAAGCAACTAGGTTTAAAAATTCACTTTAGGTTTTCTTGATCAGCTCTTTGGGGTTTACAGGTCATCCTCAGCTTATCAGAATCAGAGTTTATTTTGCCAGGTGTGTCTGGACACACAAGGGATTTGTCTCCAGTGTACATACTCTATACCTACATACATGCTATAAACAAACTGTAATTACAATCAAAGATAAATTCATAATCACAAAGTACGTTCATCTTGTCATGTGCATATAAGCTGCAATCGACTAACCGTGATCTTAATCATGAATACAATCACAATCATAAGTATTTTCATCATGTCATCATGTTATAAAGTACAATAATCATGTCACAAAACACCTTCCTCATGAAAAGTGTTGTTATACTCACAGTCAAGAACAGAATTTTCACTGCTAAGCAGTGGATGACCAAGGGATCTTGTTTCATGTGTATATTTTATGTTCATATGTTTTTAATTGAACAGGCTAATCATACAGATTATTTGATTAGTACCATCAGCTGTAATTTACTGAAGAGAGATTGCAGCTTCTGTACAAAATAACATTTTTCCCATACAATGGAGATCTGCTGTTAATGACAGAGTGGATACAGCAAGAAATTACATTTAAAAAAGAAGAAGAAAAGTTGATGTATGCTATTAAATATTCTTATATCAAGGCATCTGCTGTAATTTGAACTAGCAAACATCCAGCCCGCATTATTGTTGATTTGTAGCAGACTGCTTATCAAATGATATAAACAACAGATGCAGTCATCTGAATAATCTGTCCCAAATTAAAATCTGTTCACTTCTGCAACATCTGATAGCAGCAACCAGCAGTTTTTTTTGGCATAATAGTGGACTAAGAGGAAATGAGGAAGAACAAAAAATAAATAAAATGTTTCCCCCCCTCTATTTCATTTAGAAGATTTTCAGACTTTCCATTTGATTTCAATGTTACTAGTTTTGAATAGTAACTGTCATTCACAATTGACCGCTTAAGGCTATCTTTTATAACAGTATGAAACACCCCTGTGATGTTATTCAATGTAGTGAATCATTTCAAAGCAAAACATTCCATAATGAACCATTAAAATGATTCTATTCAGATCCACTGTTTGAATCATTCTCTTGATTTTATTCAGGGGGAAAAGTTGTTTTCCTTCTTGAATAAAGCAATCATCAAATTGATTCAAATTGATCTGATCCTATGTTGTGGTTCAGATCAATAGATAATTCAATTGACTGGGCAGATTTAATTGGGAGACTTGGTCAAAATGACTTTCAAATTGAATCAAACTTTTGCACAACCTTAATAATTCTAAGGTGTAAAAAGTTAAGAAAGATTTTAAAGTCCACAGGATGGAACTCCCCAAACAAGAATTTGCATCCCTGTTGTAGGGTGTGCCTGCAAAGGAGATATTTGTTATTTGGTATTTGTTCATTACCCTTTGAATCTATACCTTAATAGTGTTCTTTCAATGGATTATAAAGCTATTAACAATGATGGTGGCAGCAGCTCCCCAAGGATAGGAACTGCCATTTTAATTTCCCACAATAATCCAAGGTCTCCAAAGTAATTATATTTTAGACACTCTGGGAAAATGAAACGTATCTCGGAAATCTATTTGCATGAAGTAGCATCACTTTTGCTGAGCTGATGGGGCACTGGGACACAGGGATACACATTAATGCCATTTGGACTTGCTGATTTCCCCATGATTGATCTTTCCAGCAAATTCTGGCTGATTTGACATCTTGTCTATACATGCAACAGAAGAATGTGAGATGGTAGAAAAGTTGCCATATTGCCGAAATGTGTTTGCAATATTATCTTGAAATGCCTAAATAGATAATAACTATCTGCAAATTCTTTACCTAGTGGGAAAAAAACTTCCTAGTAACTCTCCTTTTTGAAACCATCCCTTTGAACTTTTAAAGAAGGAAATACCACAAAAATAAGGATATGATGGGGAAATCTTTATCTAGGTCCACATTCATTATGGTTTTAACATCAGCCCTTATTGTGATTAGAATTAGAATTCAAAGATTTGACAGTTAAATCTGCCTTCAGCCACCTGCCCTTGTTACATTGAGGTTCACATTGAACTTTGCTTACTTATTTACTTACATGGTTTATAAAGGTAAAGGTAAAGTTTCCTCTGTGTAGTCATGTCTGACTCTAGGGGGCGGTGCTTATCTCGGTTTTGTTAGTCAAGGGAACCAGTTTGTCCAAAGACACTTCTATGGTCATGTGGCCACCATGACTATACACCAAGGCACATAAAATGCTGTAACTTTCCCGCCAAAGTGGTGCCTATTTATCTACTTGCATTTGCATGCTTTCAAACTGCTAGGTTGGCAGAAGCTGGGGCAAGTAATGTGAACTCACCCCATTGTGTTCAAGTCTTGAAACCTGGGCTTAACCACTGAGTCATCCCGCCCCCACTTAGTTTATACATCTATGCCAGGGGTGTCCAAAGTTTTTTTGGTGAGGGCCAAATACAGAAAAATAAGCAAAGGCTCGGGCCACACACTAGAGGTG
>JANHFO010000950.1:42074-52164 GCA_032468095.1 Pareas carinatus
AGTGTCTGGATAGATAAACTTCCCTATGATAGTTGGACCTTACAAAACCACAATTTCTCCATCCCTCATTTCCGATTGGGGTTCTCCACACATTGTGTACTTTACAGAAGTCCATTTTCTGTTAAGAAATGGCTAAAAGCCATAAATATCAAACTGTAATTTACAATATCTCAGGAAGCAAAAAACGGTTTTTGTTGCCTCCGACTCTTATACAAGATAAGTTTTTTATTTAGGTTCTTCAAACCTTTGGGTACAAATTTTTTAAAAAGCTATTACTTTGCTCAAGTCATCCATGCCACGATATGTAATGAATCCTTGGATTTCTTATTTCATTTGTTCTTTCCTTTTTCTTTCGTTTTTAAGAAACTTCCTCGGAGCAATTATGGAATGGTAATAAAACATTTTTCTCATCATAATCAATGCCAAACTACCATCTTCAAAACTTTTGTCCTTGAACATCTTTTAGTACCAGTTTAATCAAATACCATTTAAACAAGAGTCTCATCCAGCAACTCTCTGGTGAATTTGTGTTAATTTTCAATTAGACTTCAAGCAAACCAAGTAGGATTTGCCTTTTTAAAGAGCAAGAGAATCAGAATGTAATGACATTCCTCAGTTGGCCGCATAGAAATAAATGAAGTGGGCTTGTTTTTTTCACGGCTTTGCTATGTTTTGTTTACTTCCATGTTTACATGTTTCCATGTTTACAGCACAGAGACTTTTTGCTACTTCTGTGTTCCTTCATGACCAAATTGAAAATTCACATACCAGGTACAATAAGCTTGCCCTACCTTTTTGTCCCTTCTCTGTACAAAAAAGTATAAATGCTTTTTTTAAATAACATCAAAATAACTACTAAGGTCTTTAAATAGTATTTTTTAATGTGCAAGTATTTGGCTAAATAGGGACCAGTGAAACAGTTTCACATCTGTCCCTACTTGCTTGTCCCTTGAGATTGAGATAGCCAGCAAAATCTGCAATGTTCTTAGGTCTCCTGATACTCCTCTCCTCTCCCCTCCCCTTCCTTTCCATTTCATCCCATCTTATCCTCTGAATGGGTTACATTGTAATAATAATAATAATAATAATTTTATTTATACCTCGCCCTTCTCCCGAAGGACTCAGGGCGGCTGACAGGCCAGATAAAAGCACAGTGCAACAACTTCCTCCCTATTAAACAGTGTGTTCTTTTAAACTAAGCCATGCGAGTACATATCAAAAATAGTATATAAATAAAGGAAATCAATACCTTTCAGAATAAAACTGTTATTATATTTTGAGGGAGGCAGGAGGAAAAAAAATGACATGGAAGATGATTGTACCTGAAGGCAATGAATTTGCTTTGCTGATCAAGGACTTCCAGGAAAAACCTGTTTTCTAGAGAGGAGGGGAGGTTTCACATCTGTCCCTACTTGCTTGTCTCTTGAACTTGGGATAGCCTCTCCTCTCCTGTCCTCTCCTCTCCTTTCCTACCCTCTAACTAACTAATGAAGAAGAGAAACAACCTAGAACTAAGGAGAAATTTCCTGACAGTGAGAATAATTAATCAGTGGAACAACTTGCCTGAATGCTCCAACTCTGTAAGTTTTTAAGAAGAGATTGAACAATCATTTGTCTAGAATATTACAGGGTCTCCTACTCGAGCAGGGAGTTTGACTAGAAGACCTCCAAATTTCCTTCCAACTCTATCCTTTCCCTTCCTCTCTGGTTGATGGGGGGGGAGAGATTAGAATGAAGCAGCATGTAAATTTTATTATTATGGTTTGTTGCAGAGTCAGTCAAATGTTTATAGTGGATATGATATTTTTATCCACCTGTTGCGCCCTTCCCAAGGACCTGGACTAGGCAAATGTTTATTCCCACAGGATATTGTTCCAAGTAAAGGTGTCTTTTGCAATTGACTGCTGTTAATTTTTATTAGAAGATATATGAACTTCTTTTTGTTTCTCTTTGAATGTTATGTGGGTAGGTGACAAACAGCTATTTCCTTTGGATTAAACTGAAATTCTTAGAATCTGCAGACCATGAGAATAATGATGATGATTGATGATGATGATGATGAGTTGAAAGATAGAACATTCCTGCCCAAGTTTTGTCTGCCTCTCCAGATGCATTAACGCAAAGATTTGGTTCTCTGGGGAAGATCCTAACACTTGGAAAAGTGGAAGGAAAGAGAATAGGATGAAGAGCAGCAAGGTGGATAAACTTAGTTATATTGGAAATGGGTGCACTGTTGGAAGACCAAATCAGGAATCTAACTGATCTGCCTCATATGAATAGTTCTGCAAAATTATTTTTGAGCAAATTGAATGAAAATGATAAAAATGTGGTGCGGGGAATACTGAGTACATTTTTGGCAAACTATTATTGCTGAAAATATGGTTGGCTTTTCTAGTCGGTTGCAAATATCAGTGTTAGAATGCAATGCTCAGAACCTTCAAAATGACGCACAAGGAGCTGTTTCTAGCTTCTCAGAGACAGCCTCCAGAGTAGGTCATTATAAAACACAAATATATTCATGCTACATCCTCTCGTTCTTTAAGAGAAAGCGCAATTGTGCTGCTTTGCTTGTAGCAGAAAATAAATCTTTACTTGGCATACCGGCTCAAAATGCATGAACACAAAGCAAGAATGCCCCAGATGGTCATCAAACGTCTGAATACAAAACTGCCAAGCCTTTGAAAAGCTTGAGATTTTGATGAGACTGAAATGTGAAAATGAGAATAGCAGCATAAACAGTTGTTTGCTTGAGTAACAATTCAGAAAATCTGAGCCTGAAACTTTCAAATTTTTCTATCACGATCAGCTACTGGAGCAGCCATAGGTGAAGTAATGAGAGGAGTCTTTATTTCCTTTTGAAATTCATTCAAAAACACGACCTGAAGAAATTCAAAATAAATTCTCAAGTATTGCGGAAAAATCTGGGAAACATAAATGTCTTTTACAAAGGAAGAAACCATTTCTGGAACCTCAAGGAAGAGTTTAGGACAAACTTTTTAAAAAGTGTATATTTTTTAAAAGTTTGTAACAAAGATGATTTACACAGATGATTAGGGGACTGGAGGCTCAAACATATAAAGAAGGTTGCTGGAATTGTGTATGTCTAGTTTAATGACAAGAAGGACTAGAGGTGACATGATATGGATGACATTTGCCATCTCCAGAGATGTTATCTGCTGGTTAAGTATAGTCTGAAAGTTATCTTGGATCTTAGGGGGCTTAATAGTATCTAAGTATTCCTGGGTTAGATGGGTTGAAATATAGAAAGAGAAATATTTCTCTTAGGATCTGAGTGCATGCCTCCAACTGCACGCAGAGATGTTTTCCAACTGATGCCTACCAAATATCAACTAAGAATTGCACTACAACGACAGAGGGAATAATTTGTATTCAGTTCCTCTTTCTCTTTAAAATTCAAATGGAATGTGTTATATACTCAGTTCTTAGGCATTGAAGAGATGGGTTGTAGAAAAGAACACAGGTTTATTGTAGAAAAGCACAGGCATATCATACAGCAAGCAGGAACACGTACAAAGCTAGCAAATACTTCTGCGCAACAAGCTTATATACTTAGTGGCCTCTAGGAGGCAGCCAATAGGCGATTAGGCATTTTCCCAAGTGAGCGACCCCTGGAGACAGCTAGTCTGGGCCTGCAGGCTTCGACTCCTTTAGGGCAATGACTAAGCAAACTACATTAAGCTCAATACATTACAAAATGTATACCAAATGCCCTTTGAAATGACACAGTAAGAGTATGGGGTTGGTTTTTGTGCCTAAATATTGTTGAAGAGAAGAATAAGGGCCTTAACCTTCACCAATTATTAAGCTCATAGGAGACCATAATAGTCAGCATGGTTATAGGAAGATTTTCAATATGAAATGACTCTGTGACTATAATGCTAGTATTTCAATGAGGATGACTTAAGGGCAGCCTCAATTAATTCACATATAGGAACTTCTGCATCTTCCATAACCAATGTAATCACTTCCCTTGCAGTATGCAGGCCTAATTCATTTCTAAGATGAAGTATCTATTGATGTGAGTTATAAAGCTATCTGAACATGCATTTGCTACATCCTAGAATAAAGTTTCCTTCTTTCTTTCCTTTTTTAAAGCAAACTACTGTTGAATATTGTACAATTCGTGTTTTTTTCCCTTTTGAAATGAAGTCATTGTGGCTGAAAATTCAAGCTGCATTGGTTGAAATTAATGGACAGTAAATTGATTCTTTAATCTTAACAATATTCCTGATATAGCTCAAGGTACATCTGTTGCTCACTTCATTTAACCGAATGTCCTTCTAGAAGAACTTGTACCAATTGGAATTATATTTTATAAATTATTCAACTGGCATTGAGCTACCTGGGGAAAAGCCATGAACTATTTTGAGAAAAGAATTTTGCAAAATGGAAATTATTACATATCGAAACAACACCAATACCATTCTCAATTTTTTTTCTAAAAAAACACATTAAAAGACTATATCTATCCATAATATCTGTCACATTTGCTAATACAATTTCACACCTGCTCCTTCCATCTGTTGCTTCATATTTAAACATTTATTTCCTTCTCTTTCCTTCTCCCTTTACCCCTTTCCTCCTCTTTATTGTGTACATCCATACATAAAAACACTGAAATGTAAGCAATTTCTAGAGATTAAAAATATTCTATAGGTAATCCTTGATTTATAACCACAGTCGAGTACAAAATTTCTGTTGTTAAGTGAGACATTTGATAAGTGAGTTTTATCTCATTTTAAGAACTTTCTTGTCACAGTTCTTAAGTGAATCACTGCAGTTGATAGTAAACTGGTTGTTAAGTGAATCTGGCTTCTCCATTGACTTTACTTGTCAGAGGGTCATAAAAGCGGATCACAAGATCTTGGGACATAGCAACAGTCATAACTATGAACCAGTTGACAAGCATCTGAAATTTGATCACATGATCATGGGGACACTACAAAGGTTGTAACTATGAAACATGGTCATAGGTCACTTTTTCAATGCCTTTGTAACTTTCAACATCTCTAAATGAACTGTTGCAAATTGTGGATTAAATCCTGCTGAATTCTTCTCTTCCCATAAATTCCACACGAAGTGGATACTAGTCAGAATAAATAGACACTGCCTTAGAATGAAACTCATAGAGTTGAACAGAGATTGAACATCCACAACATGATTGTGAGGTGTTTGGTTTTTTTTTAATAGCACCAAGCTTTTTATTTTCCTAATCACATGGCATTCCAGGGAAGAAAAATCACATACTCTTCCAAGTGTCTCCATGCATGATTTCCCTCCCTGCATTAAGATATAAATGACACGGTGGCAACCTTGGAAAACTTCAAAAATATGTGCCACCCTTGTTTAACTTCAGGTCTGACCGAGTCAATTTTCATCAATGTTTAATTTACAGTCAGCCTAGGAATGTATTAACTGAGTAACTAAGACTACATTAGTGCAGTCTACAAATATATGCCAGTGAAATAAACATAATATTCACCCAGGTTGAATTTTGTTCACAGCAAGCGTGTGAATATGAGATTCAAAACCTCTATCTAATGCAGCTTCTTGTTTGGCAGATTTACATAAGCAGGAAAGGAGACAGATGGCCCTGCCCTACTACTGTTTTCTCCAGAGCTAGGGCAGAAAAAAACTTTCCCCTTTTTTCTGTAATTCTATTACTAGGAGTCCTGGTGGTGCAATGGTTAGAATACAGTATAGCAGGCTAATTCTACTGTCTGCCAACAGTTTGATCCTGACCGGCTCAAGGTTGACTCAGCCTTGCATCTGAGATCAGTAAAATGAGGACCCAGATTGTTGGGGGCAATAGGCTGCAGACTCTATAAATCACTCTGAGAGTACTGTAAAGCACTATGAAATGGTAAATAAGTCTAAGTGCTACTGCTGTTCTTATCATTCTTTGTTGAGTAAGGGCAGACAATATTACAGGCAGAACTTTGCCAATGGTTCTCTGGAAAGTCCTTGAAAGAGAAACTTGTGTGACATTTGTATTCTAGTGATTTCAGTACCAGCTTCATTCTCTGAGAGACGCTTTTAAAAAAAATTCGTCATTTATTTGTTTGTTTGCTTGTTTTTTACATTTATATGCCACCTACCTCACTCTCTAAAATTATTCTGGTTGACTTGCAATGTTATAAACCACAAATATAAAAACCTTAAACGTATCAGCAGTTAAATAAAGGCTAAGAACCAAGAAGGGGAATGGTGTGCTTTTATCTCCCACTTGACCAATCAGCTCCAACATGGTGCATCCATCATCATGGCACCAGACCACAGTTTTAAGGTCCTTCCAGAAAGTCAGAAGGGTGGGAATGGATCTCACCTCCAGCAGCAAGATGTTTTTTTATTTTTATTTTTTGGGGGGTGTTGCTTTTAAATCTTTGCACAGCATGTCCTTACCAGGGATGTCAGTATTGAAGCAGCTTGGGGGAGACCCAGGTTCAAAAGAGCCAGGATGGTGCAGTGGTTAAAAGCAGCCCTGCAGGCTATTTCTGTCGACTGCCATCTGCCATTAGCCATCAAGTTCAGCAGTTCTATTCTCACTGGCTCAAGGTTGACTCAGCCTTCCATCCTTCCGAGGTCAGTAAAATGAGGACCCAGATTATTGGAGGCAATATGCTGACTTCGAGAGTGCTATAAAGCACTGTTAAGCGGTATATAAGTCTAAATAATAATATAAATTAATAAATAAAATTCGATATGATCAATTTGGGGACAGGGAAGTTTTACAATGCTGCGAGGAGAAAAATATTTGCCGAATAAGGTAGGTGATGAAGATGGATTATGAGCTCTTGGAGGAAATGTGGGATATAAATAACACACACCCACACACAAACTCACACACATGAAGTTTTCTTTCAAGATTTTTCGATGGGCATTGCCTCCTTTCTAGAGCTGAGACAGAATGACTGGTCCAAGAGTACCCAGCTGACTTTGGGGCTAGGACAGAACTAGAATTCACAGTCTCCCAGTTTCTACCCTGATGTTTTTAACTATTACACCAAAAGGGTTCTCATATGATATGTAATATAACACCATTTTTGAGCAGTAGGTGATGAACTGTTCAGAAGCAGCAAACAAATTATGCATCTCTCACCAGCCCAATTGGGTTATCTAAAAGTTTTCAATTTTTAAAATGAGGAATGTAGTCAAGCTATAGGGTCCAATTAAAAACATTTCTGTTTATGAAGAGATACCCCACAGTGAAAATGTTTCTAAAATTGATACCCACTGCATTCTAAATATCCATAATGTACAGTATGTATATTTTCACTATGGGATAGTGATACACATCTCTTGTAGTGACATCTACTGATAGGGTGGAATAATAATAGGAACAGTAATGCATTGTTGCAGATTTTTCTGTCTATGAAGGAACTTTCCAAATTAACAACCTCATTATTTGTGGGGACAGGGGATGCAGAAAGTGAAATGTTCTTAGAAAAGTAGGGAGCCTCTGTTTGTCCCTCAAAGTGTTCAGACTTGATTTGAAAGATGCCTGACATAAAGAACTGGGGGAAAGTTCCTATGATGAACTCAGAGTCAGATATCCTAGTCTTACAGACAATTTTTATTTACGCGAATGGAAAGGGGCACGGTGACTCAGTGGATAAAGACGCTAAGCGGGTCGATCGGAAGGTCAGCAATTCAGCAGTTCGAATCTCTAGCGAGGCATAATGGAGTGAGCTCCCATGACTCATTCCAGCCAACCGGATGCCAACCAGTTCGAAAGCATGTAAAAATGCAAGTAGAAAAGTAGGGACGACTTTGGTGGGAAGGTAACAGTGCTTTGTGCCTCTTTGATGTCTAGGTATGCCAGCCACATGATTACTTGGATCTCTTTGGACAGCGTTGACTCTTTGGCTTTGAAATGGAGATAAGCATCGCCCCTACAGTCAGATCAACTAGCACGCATGTGCCGGGGGGGGGGGCATTTACTTTTTTTATTGTAAATAGCAAAGCATCACAATATAAAAAGTACTGTGTGTGGCCATGAATACTGATTTCGAACCTGATTAATTTGCAAATGTGCATCTATTAGTTCCTGTTGCTTTTCATGCATGGCTGTCCCATAGGCTTAAGCAATTCATTTCAATCCATTTGATGTAAGTAGATATCATTCACACATCCACTGGGTAGTTCACAATTGAATAATCATAAAGGGAGAAAGATCAGATAAGAAATATGCTTTGGCAGACCCAGGTTTTTGTCCTAGACTGGTAATTTATAATTCAGAATTAACAGAACAATAACTCACCCTTTGAAACTAAAGAAAAGCCTAATAATTCTGCTTCTGCTAATTTAGCTATATAGAATAACCCATGATCATCCCACTTCACATACTTCTTTCACTTTGTTATAAATATATTCACTTTCTGGAGCTTCTTGTTTTAACAAGTGAGGGTAGAATGATCAAGAAGTCAAAGAATGTGACTGAACCCAAACTTCAATTCACAGAAGGAAGCTTTTATGTCTCGATCCAAATGCAAACAAAGGCAGTAAAACAGTCACTGACTCCATTTTGCTGATTTCAAAGGACACCTCTATAAAGATGTCACTTTGTATGCAGCCTTATATTGCGTACCGCAATTAATACATCATTTCAGATTTCTTCCCTCTATCAATCTCATCTGCAATAATTGAACACCCATTTATCTTGGGATTTTCCTCCAAAGAACCGTGAAAGTTCAACATGGCAGAAAGGATAACCTCAATTGCAACTCCTGCCAAATGTCTTTTTTGAAAGATAGGCTTTCAAATAGCTAGGATGGCAATAATAAAAGGGACTAGCTAAACCAATAGACTGAAGGAGTGCCCAATATTTCAGAGCTGAAAGAATCTTGTAGAAGAGATAAAGACCCTCTCAAGCAGAAAACTCATAAAGTCAGTGAGCATTTCCTGCCACAATTGAAAGAAAATGGATCAAGATCACAACCGAAAGAAAATGGATCAAGTCTTTTCAGCCAAAGCAAGCTATTGCAATAAACAGAAGAAAGTTCTTATAACAGTGCTGGAGCCAAATGCATCACAAAGAACAGGCAATTGGCTTCAAGAGCAAACGTGCATTACTTCTCGAAGTCTGAACAGGAGCATGATGCTTGGACTGAATGCAATAAAACTACTTCCAAATCTACCCAATGACTCTGGGAATGTTACAACTTTTTTCACCTCCTAAAATAAATTTCTCCCAATTCTAGAGGCAATGGTTCATTTCCTTTTTTACAAATGAAGGCAATTTGTGCTATGCTCTTCTTATGCCAAACTCTACCCATGCCAAGGTGTACAACACTGTAGAGATGTATTGAATGTAGGGACATCAGTACAAAAGCAAAGCGCAAATATACCCTTACTAACTTCAAAGTTAATTAATGCAGGTAAGCGTACTTAATTTTCAAAGTCAAAGTGTGCACTTCAAAGACTTTGCAAAAGAACTGTTTTCTTTCTGGTGAACATGGAAGGCTGGTGTCCCATTAACTCCAGATCTGATGGTTCAAAATTCATTTGAGGTTACATTACGATTGCATAAAACTGTGCTGCCTGGGAGCAAAAATTTATTCATTTATTTAATCCTTCATTTATTATATTTATATAGCTGAACATCTCACAGATCCTGGTTTTTATAATAAAGGTAGCATGAAAAAAGGTAACCATATGCTAAAAGGCAACAGGAAAGTTGCCAGAAGAACCAAAAACCATCTTAGTGTTTTCCTTGTTATTAATACATATTGTAGGAGAAGGGCAGGCAAAGTTAGGGAGGAGAGTTAAGCAAGTCAACAGCATGGAGTCATTACATTCCCACAAAGGGTCTAACTCCAATCCCTCTTGAATTCCATTGACTCTTATCTAGTGCCAAATTAATATTGTATGTTAGTTGACTAATTTCTTGTGTAATAAGAACAATAAATCTTCTGTACTGGAACTTATGTGTGATTCTGATCTTGTTGCTTACATCTCAAAATATACAATAGTTGTGACATTTAGTATCCTAGTTTGACTTGTAGATTTATTATTAGTATTCCATGACTGTTCAAATATAGACTGCTCCAAACTTTAAAAAAAAGAAAAG
>JANHFO010000950.1:135838-150398 GCA_032468095.1 Pareas carinatus
ATAAGAATAAGAATAAGAATAAGAATAAGAATAAGAATAAGAATAAGAATAAGAATAAGAATAAGAATAAGAATAATGTTATAAAGTACAATCATCATGTCACAAAAATCAGTTCTTCCAAAGGAGATCACTTGAAAATGGGATGGAAACAATGAACAGGCAGTCCTATATTGTTCTTCTGTTTCTTTTCGCTGGTAAAATTCACACACAGTGGTCATGAAGACCATCACTGTGGCTTTGAATTTTTGCTGGCACATCCATACAGCTACAAAAATGGAGTTTGCCATTGGCAGTAAACAGTTGAATAATGTAAGAGTGTTTTGTTTGGGCTTTCATGGTGGCCTTTTTTATATTTTGGGTGCCAAGTGAACAAGGAAACACTGATAAATATTTCTTTTAGAGCAAGCCAGTTTCCTTGAGTGAAACCAATCCACTTTTACTATGCATTCAAACAAAAATGTCACTGAGCTGAAATCTTTTCCCTCCCTGCCCACCACAGGTTGGAGAGACTACACAAGGGATTCTGTGTTGTTTACTCTGGTTCCTTGAATTGAAAATCCAAGGTAGATTTGCTGCATTGTTAGCCTTATTGTGTGAATATATTGCCTCTGAAAGGAAGAGATTCAAAGGGCTGGCGGCTTGCCAGTAAAAGGAGTAGCACAAAGGCGCTGTTTGCAAAACTCTGTTACCTGATTTTGTAACTCCCAAGTCACCTGCATGTGAAATAATGTGGACAAATAAATATTGAGGAAACAGGAACATTTGCAGTATGATCTTGCTATCTTTGTGGCCAATCAGACGTTTAAGCCAACTAGTTTTCTGAAGGACATCCTTTGGGGGACAAGAAAAGGATAAGATAACAATTGCCTACTGAAGTTTCATCTGGCTTTTTCTTATCTCAGCCATGTGTGAAGGTAGATTGCCAATGAGGTGGACCCTAAGTAACACGATTATTACTCTGTGGAGAGAATCCTTTTCCTTGGCTATCTCTTGATGTGTGTTTTTGGATCATTCTACAAGCAGAAAACAACAATAAGCTTCAGGATGCATGCCAGCATTCTCCATCTGATACCATTCTGATGTGTTTGGATCACAAAGTCCCAGAATATCTATAAGCATAGTTCTTAGCATATTTGTTGGAGTTCTGGAATTATTGAAGTTAAAACACTGGAAAAAGCTGGCATACACACAGAGGCAAAAGATAGAAGTCACCATGAGATAAGTTCAAGTTGCTAGCTGAGGGTCAGAAAATCTCAGCAGTGATGGTGTCGGAATTCTGCCTTACTGGGCAATGCAGAGCGTTGAAGAGCTGAATAATACAATTGTCCAAGAATGTCTAAATCAGGGGTTAAACCTTGGCAACCTGAAGGCCTGTGGACTTCAGCTGCCGGAATTCCTCAGCTAGCCATACTGGGTGGGGAAATCCAAGTCCACAAGCCTACATGCTGGCTGAGGAATTCTGGGAGTTGAAGTCCACAAGTCTTAAAGTTGCCAAGGTTGGACAGCTCAGGTTTAAGTTATGAAAACTCACCTACACAAAGCATAGGGCAGAGTAATTTATCAGAAAGGCTTTATAAAGCTATAAACTATAAGCTATTCAAGTGTAACTTATGAACATAAATGAGTTGTACCTGACCCAGGTATTAAATCTACTGGCAATTTCTCTATTACAGTAGCTGTTCTGTCACCACTCAGATATTAAGGGGTATTTTCAATCAGCTATGTTGCTCATCCCAATTAAGGACATCATGAATTTTAGTACTTATTCCAATACACCTTATAATATGACATTTATCTTGTTCTGCGTTCTACTATTATTTTACACCTGAATTGAGTTGTGGACCTCAACAACTCAATAAAACATGAAAACTTCTAAGCCTTGTCTGCCCTAAAGACTATAAAGAAAGGTCATTCATTGTCGGTATGCAATGTAACTCCTCAAAATCAGCAGACTAAGAACCAGTTGGGTATTTATATACCCTTCACCTATAATGTGGCTGTTTGGCTTTGGTCTGGTATCCTGTGTAAAGACATTGAATTTTGAAAACCATGCTGTAAGTAATGTGCAAGAGATCATGGCCATAGATCAAACCTGGCTTATAAATAATATACTCCATTTATTAAAGACATTGGGCCAGAACAAAAAAAAGTGGAATAAGAAGAAGTTCTATGGTTGTCAATGTAAACACATATTGAATTAATGAAACTTCTCAATGACTTAGTCCCTATGTATTTAATAATTTCCCCATTTTTGTGGCAACATTTTAATTTTGAGTCTTCAGCTTCATTGGCAAGTTAGCATGATGAGTCAATCAAGGTAATTGTGACTTATTCAATAAGCCAGGACTAATAAAATAAGAGCTTAGTATGATGAGTGAATAAGTGATAATCTCTTTCCTTTTGTACTGAATTCCTTCCTTCCTTCCACCTAGCTTTAATTTGCATGCATCCACATTTCCATGAAAATTAGGAATTTAAAAGGGAATGGGGTGGATGATAAAAAATATTTATGAATGATAGATCTGTGAAGTCTCCTAGGCAAGCAAAATATCCGTGTTTTAAAAGAGTCAGTTCCTAAATAACAATTGTTTGAGCAATAATTCAATCCAGAGGTTCCTTATTCTTGTTTTGCTTGGAACAGAACAGAACAGAACAGAACAGAACAGAGTAGAATAGTTGGAAGGAACCTTCTAGTCCAACTTTCTGCTCCTATTTCAGATAAACAATTGTCCTGTCTCTTTTTGAAAGTCTCCAGTGATGGAGCAACCACAACTTCTAAAAGAAAGATGTTCCATTGGTTGATTGCTCTCACCATTAGGAAATTTCTCCTTGGTTCTAAGTTGCTTCTCTCCTTGGTTAGTTTCCATCCTATTGTTTCTCATCTTGCCTTTTGGTGCTTTGGAAAATAATTTGACCTCCTAATCTTTGTAGGAGCCCCTCAAATATTGGAATTCTCCTATCATGCCTCCCTTGGTCCTTCTTTTAGTTAAAAGACTTCCTAAACTACTTAGTTGGTCTCATCTGGAGGTACAAACTGGAACAGATGACTCTATGATCCAGCAGAGCTTTCCCTATATATCTGGCTTCCACATTTTTTTTCTTTCTGTTTCTGGAGTCAAACTGCTTGGAAAGCTTTTGTGACAAATGGATTCTGAGGAAAAAAGGATTGGAAAAGTATAAGTACCAAGAGATGGAATGCAGCAATTAGTACTTTTCAGAATCTAGAACCTCTTGTTCTGTTGTTTTCTTTTTCACCCAACTCCTGTAATGGTGGCAATTCATGTCACAAAAATCAATCTGGAATATTTAAATAATAAAATACTTTAAGCCCAGGGAAGAGGCTGAAATGAAGCCATCAAAACTGATTGTTCTCTGGATGCTTTCTATTTTAAATGGAAGTTTGATTGAGAGTCCCATATTTACAGGACATGTCAGACATTTAGAATACTTTGTCAGTCAGCATCTGCCAGGTGCCACTTAGATCCTTTTGTGGATAACACATTTATTGCCAGATTCTAAGCTTCATTTCCATAAGCTTATAATTTTTCCAGTTGGCATAATCTATTGCAAATGTCAGGGACACAAATGTCAAGAACACAAATGCAAATTATCCAGGGCAAGCTTATTATTTCTTCAACAACTATTTTTCATGAGTAGTTGGAAGGGGGTGAAGAAAAAGTTATTGATTAGAACACAACACGTAGAAGAGCTCAAAAATGCATTACTCATGAAGCCAGATTTGCATAAAGGTGATGCTTTTGTGGGTTATTTTCATTTGAGATTTTAAGTTTTCCAAGATTTATCAAGTCTGAAGTGTCAATAGTATGCAATATGACAAAAAAAATGGATCATCTTGATGCAGAAAAATGATGTTCATTTCTGGTTCTTGATTTTCAGAGTGTAACCCTGTTGCAAATTCTGCAAGAATGAAATTGTTGTAGAATTGTTGTAGATTCTTCCTGTTATAGGACTTTTAGATGATAATTCTATACTCAGTTGGCAGACAGTTAAAGCTTCGTGGATTTACAATTGAATTTGTATGTATTGACTTACTGTAGCAGAGGCTGCAAAAAGGATTATTTAAAGCAAAATGAACAAATAGTTTGGTAAATAAATGCAATTCTATATTTTACAGGCTTGAATAAAATAGAATCATATGTCAGGAGTCCTTCTCAGTGCCAATTCTTGAAGATTTCTTAGTAGACAGAGAAGACAGGGAGGAAGGAGAAAGCAAATGATGAAATTTCACCTATTTTGTATGTGTGTCATGACACGGCTCACATATACTTAAGTGTGGTGGCAGGTTGCAGTGTCATGACACTCATTTTGTCATTTTGATGAAATTTCCAGACTCAATAGATATCTCTGAATATAAGATGCCTTCCACAGAATTTATAACCAAGTCACATGCTCATTGTGGGTTTGTCTTAACGTAATAATAGTATCTTTTACACAACCGTTCTACAGTTGGTATGCTGCTTAGGGTTTTAAAAGGGACATTATAAATACTTAAATATATTCTGACCTTATTCTGTTTTCCTACTCTCTCTTCATACATGTTCTCTAGGGAAAGAGTCCTATCACAATGTGGTTACTTTAGTTTTCATTTTGGTGTGTTGTTACTCGGCTTACAAACTTAGTTGTTATGATTTTGTAGGCTATACTTTAAATTCTAACTGGTGGTATATTTCATAAATCTTGCTTAAACAATTAACAGCTTAAATGCAGTTTGTGTGCATAAACGTGCAGTGATTCAAGAATGTAGAAGATGCATTCTTCCAGAAATTACTGAATTATAACTGTTACGGCTGACCATTGGCCGTGTTGGTTGGGTCTATTTAATTCTGTTGTTGAACAATTGTGTTCCCCCATCTGTAAGTTAAGCCAAAGAAGGTGTGTGTGGAGGTGACCTGAATTCAGAGTTTATCAGTGCTTCGAAGCTCGGACTGAGCAACAACTTTGACTCCACTATTTTTTATTGAACACATACGGTTATTTAATTAACACATATGTATTTAATTAACACATATGGTGAGCTGGACTGTTGTTAGAAACCATGGAATTTCTTTTCCTTGCTTGCAAATACCACTCAATATCAAAAGAATTAAGAAATCATATGCATGTTTTCGTTGTGTCATAGATTTATAACTTGTAGCTTCCCAAGGCGAGGAAGGGAATGATTGAAAATTATCAACCATTAATTTATAATATGAACTTATGCCAAAAAAATAAATAAATCCAGTAGGGCTTCTAGTTGCTTTAAGTGCTGCCTATTTTAGGACCATGTAACTCCGATCCAAAGCAGTTTCACTGCTAAAATTCCCAAATTTCTATCCTTGGTTGCGCTACAGCTTTTGCATTTGCATTTCTGTTCTACTTATGCCATATGGGGAGAGAATTATCACCGATGAGGTTGTGGGAAGTGTGTTTGAGTTTGTTTAAGCCAAGTAATTAATCTAGCCACATTACAGGCATTTGCTTCCTCTTTGTGAAAATCACTTTATTCCGTTCGCTTTATAGAACTTAGCTTCAACAAGGGAGAGCTGCCTAGTTTAACCCAGGAAAAAAAACTCTGATTCACTTCCCCAGACAGAAGGATGCGGAGCTCCTTTCTCACTACAGGTAGTCCTCGACTTATACGAGTATGTTTAGTGACTGTTCGAAGTTACAACGGCACTGAAACATGTGACTTAGGACCATTTTTTTTTCAGTTACAACCTTTGTAGCATCCCTGTGATTATGGGGTCAAAATTCAGACACTTGGCAACTGGCTCATATTTATGACCCTTACTGTGTCCCGAGGTCACGTGATCCCCTCTGACAAACCTTCTGACAAACAACGTCAGAGCCATTTTTACTTAACAACCGAGTTAATAACTTATCACCTACAGTGATTCACTTAACAACTGTGGCACAAAACATCATAGCATGGGGCAAGGCCCACTTAACCAATGTCTTGCTTAACAACAGAAATCTTGGGCTCCGTTGTGGTTGTAAATCGAGGACTTCCTGTATTTAATCCATCTGTTTATCTCTTGGCATCTCGACAACATTACATGGCAGGGAGCCCTATTATAAAACTTAAAGGATACCCTTAACAACTGCCACTGTTTAGTTACGTAACTGATCATAGCCAAATCAGGACCAAAGTGACTGGAAAGTCCAAATTAATTTCTCCTACCACTCTAACTCAAAAGAGAAGGGGTGACAACCTAATCTTGATATTAGTGGCCTGGGAAGCTTGTCTTTTCATGTTTTGATGCCGTCAATTGCCTTGACCATACCCTTAGCAGTTCCGCTCACAATGTATAGGAGACGCAAATATGGACTGGAAAAAAAACAGAGGTAGTGATAGGAAGACATGCAGTTTATAAATGGGTATCGGGACATTTTTGTACCAAGATAGACAAGATCTCAATTATACCAGTGCTACACTGAGTGCCAAGATCGCATTAAATCTGTCTGGATGATCATCTTTCACTCTTTAGTTGGCCTTCTGTCGTTTGCTTTCACTTATTGGTCCTCTAAAGAAACACTGTAACCTTTAGAAGAAACTTGGGATATCAATATGCTTGTCCAGCATTTTGTTGTTTTCAAAATTATTGGCTTCAACTAACAAAAGAACAATGAGTTCACATGTATGTATGAATGTGTGTGTGTGTTTTAAAAAATGCTCAAATGTTTAAGGATTGCTCCTTAAAATGCTACCCCAAAGATTTTTGATCTATCTGTGGAAACTAAAAACGTTGATCTTCACTAGAGATAGAAACAGTTCTTACAGGTTATTTCTTTCCTACAATATCATCTCAACCTGATGAGAGCATCAGTGAAGCAGAAGAAACAGCTCAAATGTTTTGAAGGACAAAAGGAGAACTATCTTGAGAAGAAATCATTGAAGCAAACAGCAAAGGGGAAAAAATTGAATAGAACCACAGATGAAACAAAGAACTCATCAAAAACATTTGCCCAAACTGTGAAATTGAGAATATCACTAAGAGACAGCTGTGGCAGTCTCGCAGAAGTTTTATTTGTGCTGATGGTGAAGACAAGAGATTCTACTTCCATTATATGATGAGAATGGTTATCTCTCTACTATTCTACTGGCATCTGCTCAGAGCAAGAAGCTGAAGGAGATGTGTTACAAGAAACTAGATCGTGAAATTGAGTGTTTTGACATGAGAAAATGTCAAAACAAGAAGCATTTTATGAGAAAGGGGAGACTGTAAAACAGGACACACATACGCAACTATTCACATCTCTACATCTTTAACTTTTTGAAGATAAGTTCAACTTTAAGCATGACAAGCACACATATATACAGGACTGATAAAGGAAAAACACCGAACTTGTTCAAAAAGAAGAAGGGAAGGGAAAGGGAGGGAAGATGAGGGGCAGGGAGTGAGCTTCTATCGCAAGGTATGTGAGAATATTCATGAACTGGAATGTGACACAGTAACAGATCAGCCAATGGGGACTGTTTGGAAACAGAAATTAAAAAGTCTGGGCATGGCTTAGCTGGGCTTCTTCTGCTCTCACTCTTTCTCTGTCTGCTTTGCCTGTAACTCTCTGCTATGGTAGAAGAACCATTTTGGTATTGTATACATGTCTCATTTGTTATTATATGTATAAAGAGAAGTTAATGAATCCTGCTGCATCGGTTACCTGGGTGTGTTTTCTGAATTTTAATTCAGCAACATATTCTAACAGGTTATGGGCCCAAAACACACAAAAAGGCTGAGCTGTAATTAAGCTGAGAGATTGCCTGTGTTTAAAGGGAGAGACAAGGCAGAGAATGCTTGCAGAATGGCTGTTGAAATTAAGGAGAGCTCTCTGCCTTGTTTGGGACAGAAGAACTATATAATTCAGGCTGCAAAAATGGAATGTTTCCTGAAAGCTAAGGAGCTTTGGGATATTGTTGTTAATCCACCCCAAGCACCATTGGTAGCTGCAGATCAAAGGCAGCATGATAAAGCAATGACCTGTATCATCTTGAGTCTAGAAGATGAACAATTTATCAATGTACCTGATTTAAAGACTGCCAATGAAGTCTGGCTGAAGTTAAGAAGTTAAGAAGTGTGCATGTAAGTATGTCTGCATGCAATGTTGTACAATAATCAAGGAAGTTATAAAGAGCCTGTTTGCAACTAGAAGAATCTGTAGAGCAACATTTTGTGCAAATGCAAACTTTATCTATTGAGTTAGAACAGCGTGGGGCGCATATTTCTGAATTTCAAAGGGTACTGTTGGTGTTAAACAGTCTGAATGAAAGGTGGGATATAGTTTCTGCAGTATCTGAGTGCAAACCGGAGCAGGAACTGCATTTGGTGTTCTTAAAAGCTTGTTTAATTGCTGAAGAGAAAAAAGTACCATTTTAGAAAAAGCCACAAGGAAAAATTCCTGAGGTGGGGGCCCAAAGAACTGAGAGAGAAGAGTAATGGAAAGTTCCACAGACTGGATGTCTGCAAGGAGCAAAGCAACGAAGACCAGGTTACAGTCCAGCAAAGACTTTCCAAGCAGAAAGAACAGCAACAATGGTGGTGCTTCATTTGTGGTGAAAAGACACATTTAAAGAGAGACTGCAGAACAGAACCTGTTTGCAAGGAAAACAATTAACTGATGGACAAGTTGCTGTGGCAAAAGTCAGCTTTTGCAATGGAGACAAATGGTTGATTGACAGCGGGGCTAGTCAAACAATTGTTAATAATTCTAAATTGTTTTACAAGATGGATCCAACTGGTGGAGATAAAGTAGCCTTGACAAATGGACAGAAGGTTAAAGTCACTGGAAGAGGCAGTGTGCAAATTCCATATCTAGAAACAAGGTTTAATGATATATTATGTGTGCCTGAAATGGAGCATAGTTTGCTAGTTTAGACAGGAAAGGATCTGAGACCACATTTGTAAATAGTAGATGTCTCATAAAAAGAAATGGAAATATGTCTCATAAAGAGAAATGGAAATCATTATGTGTTGCAGGGACAGAAGGTTCAATGCGCACTGTTTAAGATTGATATAAAGGGTCTGGCTGTGTCCTAACTGTTGCTGCTGTTCTCTGCTATTCTCTCTTGTGTTCTTTCCTGTTCCAGTCTGTTCACTGAACAATTGAGACCAGCTACTTGTGTGTGTGCTTCCTGGGATTAATGTCTGGGTTCTGACAAAATTCCAAGCCAAATCAGTCTCCAGATCAGTTTTGTATTCGTACAGAAAAAAAATTCCAGCTTCCAGGCCTCCTACATCCCTGTCCCTGGCATCAGGAATTTTCTTACCCTGGCACCTGATATAATTGCTTCTAAAAAACAGTAACCAGCACCATTTGCCAGGACAAAATTCCACCCCAAATCTTGTCTCGGTGTCAGTTTGTACATTCGTGTACAAAAAAATCCTCTGGGTCACCCTCAGGAATTTTCTTCCCCTGGCACCAGATATGGTTGATTTTTAAAAACAGCAACCGACACCCTTTTTCAGGATGAAATTCCACTCGAAATCTTGTCCCAATGTCTGTTTCTGCGTTCCTGAAGAAAAAAAATTCTGGCTCTCAGTCACCAGAATCCCTGCGGCATCAGGAATTTTCTTCCTCTGGCACCAGATATGGTTGATTTTTAAAAACAGCAACCAACACCATTTCCCAGGATGAAACTCCACCCCAAATCGGTGTCTGTTTCTGCCTTCATGTAGAAATAAATTCTGGCCTTCTCCGCATCCCTCACCCTGACATCAACTATTTTCCTTCACCATGAGTTATACAGTACCTAAGGATCCTTAAGAAATTTAAATATCTCACAAACAGAGCTTTTTGCAGCATCACAGCTAATAAGCAGCTTAGATGTTAATTATCCATTGGTTTTACCGCTGGCCAAATATTTCAGCACAGTTCGTGTCTCTCACAACAACTGAACTATATTTAGAACAGTATTTCAAGGGAAAATATAAATCAACATGTACATTTTATGTGGCTTCATTCTAAACCCAGAAATGAATAAGGAACCAGAATGATGTAAACTTTTGGATGAATCTGTGAAATATAAGAAATGCTAAGCAGTCCCATCAACTCGGGAGGTATATTTGGCTGGTCCTGAGTGGGAGACTTTCTCTATTATTGTGCCCGCTTTATGGAACTGTTCTCTCCTAGAAATGAAACTGGCTTCATACCTGTTGGTTTTCCAAAACTCCCTCAAAAGAGAGTCGCTTTCGCCCTGTGGTTAAGACACCAAGCTAGAAACCAGGAAATTGAGAATTCTAGTTCCATCTTAGCTACAACAAGCAGCTGGGTGACCTTGGCCCCAGTCACTCTCTCTCTACCCAACCCACTTCACAGGACTATTGTCATGGGGAAAATAGAAGGAGGAAGGTGCTTTTTAAAGATTTTTATAATTGTTTATGTATTTATATATGTAATTATTATTCTTATAAATATATATATGCGTAACGGAGTGAGCTCCTGTTCCTCGCCCCGGCTTCTGCCAACCTAGCAGTTCGAAAGCATGTAAAAATGCAAGTAGAAAACTAGGGACCACTTCAGTGGGAAGGTAACAGCGCTCCATGCGCCTCAGGCATCTAGTCATGCCGGTCACATGACCACGGGGCTGTCTCTTCAGCTTAAAACAGAGATGAGTACCGCCCCCTGGAGTCGGACATGACTAGCACACATGTGCAGGAGGAATCTTTGCCTTTTTATATATATTGTTTTCAGACTTCTTGTACACTGCCCAGAATCACTTGTTTGTGAGATGGGGAAGCCAATATGATTTTGATGAATAAATAATAAATATAACAGACTGCATATTGACTCATTTGTCAAGCCTTTGTAGTACACAGTTAAAAATAAATAAATGTTTCCGAATAATGACATTTTCATAAGATTTAATTTTTAGTTAAATGTAAAAGGTTTAATTGCATTCACACCTTTCTTGAATTTGTTGTTGTAATTTTGAAAAAACCAATAAAGGACTTTTTTCAATGCAGTATATCCATCATTCCTAGGGCAATGGGCAATTTGGAACTGCCATAAATACATTCATTACTTCATGCCAATGATTAGCAGAAAACAACTGCTTTCAGCAAATAAAAATGTATTCAGTAATTGTGTTTAGAGGTAACCTTTCATTCCAGGAAAATAAGCAGAAACCTCAGTTTATTTATTTATTTCCCTTTGTTCCAGCTAAAACTCAACAGCACTGCCTCTGACAAGCTAATGACCTGGAAAATATACAAAGGAAATGCAAAAATTCTGTAAAGAGTTCCCTACCTTTGGCTGGATGCCTATTGAACCAGTTGAATCTGTTGTAGACAAAATTTATACATTATATAATTAGTCACGAACCCTACCGAAGCCTATAGATATGCAATCAACATATTAGTTTTTCAATAGTTAGGTGTCTTAATGATTCATATGTTGTGAACATAAGAAAAATAGTTTATTACGCTTCCTGAAATTGACACATTGTGTTCTGCTGGTTAACAGAATAATTCAAATTCAGCCCAATACATTCCAGTTTTCAAAAGTCTACTTTAATATTTCCAATGTTAGAATATTTTGCATTATTCCTTATCTGTTAGTCAAGTTTATGTATCCATCTCCTTTAAATGTAACCTTTAGTTCCCTCTAGTGTCCAATGTTTAAAATTGTATCCTATTATGTTTATTTTTTTAAAAAATCAACATAAAAACATTTTCCCAGGTGAAAGATTTTTATAATTAATTTTAAAATCCTATTTCAAATTTATCTGGATCTTTGGTGCATTTGTAGCTTCTAAAATCAAAGTTTTAATCAACCCATTGCTTTTTTTTAAAAAAAGTTCTTAAGCTGGTAGTTGAAACTTTTTTAAAAAAAGAGAAAGGAAGTTTGCCTCTATTGAAGGCACTATCACTCTGTACTTTCAACCTTGTCATTTCAAAGGCTTTGAATAGCTGAAAAGTAGTTAACCATTTCAAAAAGTGATTAGAAAATAAAGTATGCAAACTGTTGTGTCCGGGGGAGGGCTTTGCCCAGCGCGGGAAATGCCAGCCCCCCTGGATTGGCAGGCTGCCACCCTGCCCAGGGCATATAAAGGGCAGCCAGCCACCGTTTTTGCCATTCTCTGTTCCAACCACCCTACCTGAATAAATCATTGCAAGCAGTAGTGCTTCCGCTTCGTTCCTTGCGACATCCATCTAACACAAACAATGTCCTTTCAAAGGCGCCAAGCATAATTTGAGCAAGATGACTATTCCTTCATCTCCTCCAGTGCTCAAAATGTGCTGGAGACCACTGCCTGAAGTACTTGCAGGTGATCTTTTATTGTCCAGAGAGATTTGAAGAGACAGTCTACTCACCAGCTCTTCATATATATTTTTTGCTGCTGTCGTTGGCTATACTTTTCCTTCTCTTTATTCCCTTATTCTTTCTCTGGAAGCAGACTGCATCATTAAATGCTGAAAGACTAAATGATATGAAGTATTATAGAAGACTGGACATAAGAGCATTAACAGGATTCCATATTTAAATGCTGATTTTAATATTTCAACTTTCACAGAGAAATATTGGATCATTTTTCTTATTGGACACCCCTCCCCTCAATAAACATTTATTAAAAAGTTTCATGTAATTTTATCCAAACTTATATCTCTCCTCCTCTGTCACACAAGCAGTCACTATTAGAAATTAAGCAAAGGAAATGTAAAGAGTGAGCATAGTGCTAAAGGGCTTTATCTGCAGACTTATTGCAACTTGAAATATCAACCTGAAACAATGTTCAATGGAGCATTTCTCTAGAGCGAACACTGGGGGAAGTGTTGTTCTAATACCAATGAGGCGTTTGTCACTATAACTTTTATTGACACCAATTAGTCTTTTACTGCATTTTCTAAGATTTATTGCAAATAAAGCATTCGTAATCTTGACAATTACACTAGAAACCATAAATTTGAATTTGTATATAACAATACTGGCAATGGATGAAGGGAACCGCATATTTCTTTTTTTGAAAAACAAAAATATAAATTAGTATTCATTGCATGAAATTGTGCCTTTTTTAGACAAACATAGTACATCAGTAAACTAATTCAAAGCATTAAGGGGCAAAAGGCAAAAAAGTATCTGCTCAACTGGAATTCATTCAAAAGAATCGAGAATGAACTTTTTAAAAAAAAGAAAAGAAAAGGAGATTCCTCAAATCAAGTCTACTTTGGAGTCCTTGATGCACTCTGAGCTTGGTTATTTCCTTGACGATAAGTCATTACTCAACTAGGTAACATCATCATTGATGCTACCCAGCTATGTAAAACACAGTACACACCGATGATGCTACCTAGTCAGGTAAAGAAATATCTGCAAGTAAATAGCAAAGCTTAGAGAGCATCAAGAATTCCAATCTTGAGTTACATATATTATCTTCTATTGGACCATCAGTTTTCTTGCCAGCCAAGAGGAAAGAGGTGGTCATATGTTTCTTCTCCTGATCTCTAAATACTTATCTTGTAAACAGTCTTCCCATCCAGTTCTTATCTTGGTAACAATCTGTTGACTGCTTTCAGCATCAAAGTCACTTTCATGCTGCCATCTTGGCCAGTGGTCGCCAACCTTTTGGACCTCAGGGACCACTGAATTCATAATTTTAAATCCCAGGGACTACTAATATGAATTTTTTTTAAAAGATACAAACATTTGTAAAATAATGATCAGAGAACTTCCATTTTATTAATATAAAAGGCACTTATTTAATATAGCAAAACTAAAAAAGTTTATTCAATTATAAAATCATAAATGCTTATTTAATCATAGCAAAATCCTTTAAGGTTGATTAACTGTAGCAAAATTATTAAGGTTAGTTTAATTATTACAAGATAATTGAAGCTTAAGTATTGCACATTTTAGTGTGATATTTGGTCTTGCTTTTGAGAGAGAGAGAGACAGAGAGAGAGACAGAGAGCGAAGAGACAGAAAGAGAGAGGAAGAGAATGAGAGAGAGAGAAAGACAGAAAGAGAATGAGACAGAGACACAGAGACAGAGACAGAGAGAGAGAGAGAGAGAGAGAGAGAGAGAGAGAGAGAGAGAGAGAGAGAATGAGAGACAGAGACACAGAGACACAGAGAGAATGAAAGACAGAATGCGAGACAGACACACACACAAACACACATACAGAGAAAGAAAGAGAGAGAGAGGGAGAGAGAGAGAGAGAGAGAGAGAAAGAAAGAAAGAAAGAAAGAAAGAAAGAAAGGGTAATAGAGCTGGAAGGAACCCTGGAGGTCCCATCCGGAACAAACGGTTGTCCAATTTCTTCTTCCACACAGCCAAGCAACTAGAATTTTCAGCTAGACTGCCTCGGGCCATGGAGGCTCCGCTAAGGTTTCAGGTTCCGCCATCAGTGCTCAGTCTGATTCCCTCCCCACCCCCGCTTGATGCTGGATCGTCTGGCCTCGGTAGACTGCTCTTGGATGGGGGGGGGTCAGTTTTCCCAGCTGGCCATGCCTTGCTCCAGAGCCAGGCCCTTTAGGGGTGCAATTCACGTCTTGGCCGTGTCCTGTTCCGAATTCTGCTTTGATCAGGCGAAAGCATCACCCCCCCCCCCCCCGTGCGCAGAGT
>JANHFO010000950.1:160041-174015 GCA_032468095.1 Pareas carinatus
GGGTCCTGAGCTAATTATGATAGGTGTGGCTCAGCTTGCTTCAGCTGGCCATGCATTCTGTAAACCAACCTGTAGGGTTCTTAAAGGGATCACCACCCATATAACCCTAACAATAGCAATGATGACTAACCTTTTAGGCACCGAGTACCCGGATGAGTCACAGCTAACGAGTCAATCTATCAAGACCTTCCTGCAAACTGCCATGAA
Source organism: Pareas carinatus (assembly GCA_032468095.1). Classification (NCBI taxonomy): domain Eukaryota; kingdom Metazoa; phylum Chordata; class Lepidosauria; order Squamata; family Pareidae; genus Pareas; species Pareas carinatus. The sequence continues at coordinate 160,249 of JANHFO010000950.1, forward strand.
TCATGCAACACAGATTGTAAATAGATCTGGGTTTATTGATCTTCATTTGAGCAACAAGGCAAGGTTGAGATCCACACAGAGGATTTATGCTGGAATGATCCCTGGGAGGTCACAGCAGATTCAACAGATGTCTTGCTTCCTGACGCAATCGTCTCCTGGGCAACAATCTGACCTTAGCTCTGTAAACATCTCTGAACATAATACTTTTCTTACTGGTTTATGATCACCGCCCCCTTTTACCTGAAATGACAGATTTCTACTTTAAAGAACAGTTACCCTTCTAGGCTAACTAGTGAAGGTAGAAATCTGCCATGCGGCTCGTGATATTATCTCCTGGTGCCGCAACTCTCTTTTTGAGAATGGGCATGGCACTGTGATGTCATCACCCAGTGCTGCTACTTTCTTTCTGAGCAGGCTCAGTTCTGGGGTGATGCTGGGGCGACTTGGCTCACGTGCCAACAGAGAGGGCTCTGCATGCCCGCTGTGGCACATGTGCCATGGGTTCGCCATCACTGTATTATAGCCTTCACAATAAAGGAGAATATTTGCAGCTCAAGGTTGAAATGAGTAGCCCTTGGTTTTGTATTCCTGCAGATGTTTCATTACCCAAACTAGGTAACATCATCAGTGCTGATGATATTACCAAGTTTGGATAATGAAACCTCTACATGAAAGCAACCAAGCTCAGAGAGCACCAAAGATTCCTCAGCCTTCACTCTTAGTACTAGGTTATAATGGATGAATAATGTGAATTAGTATAAAGCTGTATCTAATGAAGTTAAAAGAAGAGTCCTATAAGGGGGCTGTATCAGTATTTGTAGTTTGACTAATGGAGAACTCTAGGTAGCTATCCAGGTAGCTGGACTGTAGGAAGGGTCATGCAGAGTTTACTGATAGCAGCACACTGAGTCAGTGGGTTGTCATGGCAATGCTTCCACAGGCCTTGTTATCGCTGATATCTTTTGGTTCTCAAAACATTCTTCCAGTGTTTTGGCTAATATGACCTTCTTCTTTTTTACCATCGAGATGTGAGCAGAACGCTGCCTCTTGGTTGATATGCTCTAAGAAAGCCTATTTTAAGAGGGCTTGAGGGAGGGGTCTTAGAGGAGGAAGATGAGCTATGTATCTACCAATAGAATGGTTGTTTTCTGCTTCTGCTGTGTGAAATCTGTACTTTCAAAATAAACACCCTGAAGAGAATCAGATGTCTTTTGATCATCTTAAAAACTGGACCCTGATTTCCTTCACACTAATAGTGCCTTGAGAGAGAAATGTCCAGGCCATCCCTAGAGATGTTGAGCTTACCATTCCTAGAATTCTCAACTCACTATGATTAGTATTGATAGAAAAAAATTCAAAGTATATTGGGGAAACTAAAATAACAAACTGTTTATGATATTAAGACCCACACAATATGATCCTAACTGGCCAAGAGAAGGGGCTATGCTATTCCTCTTCACAAAACAATACACATTCTGTTCTAAACACGGAAAGTTGAAAGCTATTAAGACCAATTAACACATCTCTAACCACTGTTTAACACCAGAGAGAATAGCAAAAGAAACAGGATTTCCCCCAATACACTCAGAGACCTGAAAAGAATCAAAAGAAGAGAAACAGCCTCTTTACATGTTTTGTGTTTTCCCTTCATCTGTCAAAGCAACAGACTGTCTGAATAGAGCAGGAACACTCATTCAGAAAATCACCCATTCAATCTGATAATCAAAAATCACTAAAGTGTCAAACCATATACAAAACATTCTCAAGCATTAGCAGGTCCAAATTAGGAAAGAAAGTTTCCTGCCCACAAAGAGATCAAACACTGCAACCTGTCAAAATTGAAAATAGTTTCCATCTCTGCAGTATGATTGTAACTGTAAGATCTATCAATGCATTTTCACTATAACCGTAAGATCAATCATTGTATTGTTAAGAGAACTGTACAAAACCGGTGTTCACCCCAAACTCCACACAGCGGTTCAGAGAACAACCTTTCCATTTGCACTCTTTGTGCAATAAATTTTTTCCTGTTTCCTACTGCCTGCCTCCCTGCTTTTTCATTGACGTCTATTGGGCATTCTTCAGCTGGAAAAGGATCGTAAAATTCTTCTTTCAGTATCTAACTAGGAATTTTGGCTACTTCAGAAAGTCATGGGATTTCTGGAAGGTATCTATGATTCGTTACTCAACTACTCTTTTCTTTTTCAGGAAAAAAGTTTCGTAGGCCCTGAGGCTCCGAGGTCGTTTGCTGAATTGGAGTGATATTCTGTACCCTATCAATGAGATGCAGAATTTTCTCCTTAGAATCACAACCAGGCAGATTGCAATTCAGACAGAATCTCATAAAAAATATGGCGTGAGAGAGAGAGTTGAGGAGTGTTTGAAGAGAGCAAGTTTTGTAATCAGCAGTCAAAAAAGAACAGAAATTGAGTGGCATTGTCTGCTAGTGAATGGTCTGAGATCATAAAAGGAGAAAGATGAGAGATTCTGCAAAATGTTACAGGAAGGAAAAGTGAATAAGGAAAGGCAGGCTCGGTTTTACAAGAGAAAGCAGCATATATATAAATCTGCTCAAATGCTACTGCATTGAGATTTCAAGCAAGGAAGGAATCCAAATAGAAAAATCAAATGCCGCTTGAACCATATTAGAAATTAGTATTCCTGTACATTAATTTCTGCACAGGAGAAAAAATGTAAGCAATACTTTGGGGCATTTATTCAAACTCTGCAGATTTAAGCTTTTGTACTATTGCTTCAAAAAAATCAAGTCATGTACCTTCGAATGGATTCAACATTTTTGGAAGAATTTTTGTTATTTGCAAAAGCCTTTTTTTCCCCACATTCATTCCAGAAAATTAAATCCTTCAATTTTTCCAAAATGGCTTTGAACTGAATCAGTAAATTATCTGGGTTAAATTGACCATCTGATTTAGCCAATGTATATCTCAGGTAGCTGTCACATTTGTAATATTTACAGCTGCTACTTAGGATCAAACTTTCAACCTTCTGAATGGGAGGTGAGCATCTTCATCACTAAGCCACTGAATTCCCAGAATGTTTGGGGTGGGGAGTATCCCTGCAATACTTAAAGATGAAGACAGAAAGTTATTGGCACACACATCATTAGTATTTCCATTTCAGCAACCACATGTTGTGGCAGTGGTACTGTTTCTGGAGGCCTATACATTTTGAAGGCTTGTATTATTCAGCACAGTAACATTTCTCTGCTGTACTACTGAGCGTACAGAGGATTTAGCAGGACAATTACACTGCCTAATTTATAGCGTGTCTAAAAGCACATTGTTTTGTGATTGCATTTGGCAACAATCATGCAAAGTAGAATTATCAGCAGCATCCTTTTGTGAGATGTTTTGGAGAAGTCTGCACTTTTACAACTGTAAGCACACTGCAAAACAAACCTGGAAAACATGGTAAGAGCTTACAGGCAATCAGAGTGAACAATGAAAGAGAGGGAACATGATCTCCATCTGCATCCAATAAAGGATATGTCTATACCAATCTGTCTATGACTTCAATTCTTCTGGGGAAAATCTTTTCCCTGAGCCTCTGACAAGGGAAGTAATGAGGAAAAGATTCTTCTACTTGGTAGCACTGTAACTTTGAAATTATTTTCTCTGTGATTGTCAATTAAGCCTATGTGCCACCTGACTCTCAACAAATCTGGGTGGCTCATAGCAACCAAAAACATAAATGATGAAGATAAAAGATGGAAAGCATGTTGAAGCGAGGAGTCTCACTCTTCCTTACCAAAGGGTGAAAAGCCAGGTCTTCATAGTTCTTCTAAAGAACAGCAGTGTGGGAACCACCCAGATCTTTTGAGGAACTTCATTCCAAAGGACAATTGTTGCTACAGAGGTACAATCATCCCATTTCTCTCTGAAGAAGAGTCCTTAATAACCATAAGGTCAATCAGAGGATCACAGCCTTCTGAAGGAACATTCATGAACCTACTTCCTCAGGATCTTGTAACCTCTGTCTTTAACAAGGAAGTTAGGTTTTCATTTAGAGCAAGGGAGTATTGACCTAAATGAATTTGACAGATACGGAAGTGACAGATATGGATCTGGGAAGTCAAGAGTGAAACTTCTTATAAGGTCTAATGGATAGCCATCTCAAGAACAGGAACACAGCAAAGGTTTCTTTGATGGCATACTGCTAAATCTTGTTAAGACTCGGAAAGCTCAAGCTTAAAGTGAAAGGGTGCTCATACTTTAAAATAAATTATTATTGTCTCCAAATTTAATCCTATAGCAGTCTTATTGCTTAATGCTTAAACCAACTGTGAATTCTGTTTTGTTGACTTCATATTGGATTAGTATTCACACCAAACTGGTATTCTTGTTAGCTTTCCAAAGTAGTCAATTATTATGGACTTCCCTTAAATACCTGATAAAGGACAATGGCATCTTTATTTCAAAGTTCATTTGAAATCTGTGCAACAATCCTTCAAGTGCCAGATCATTTATTTGCTTGTCTTAGCTTTTTAAATCTTTTTAAATCAGGCATATCAATCAACCCTAATTTAAGATGTCCTACCATTATATTACGATTACACTGAGAGTTTATACCATTTCTTACAGTCTGGATTATTTTCCATTGCCACATGTAATTGACCATGTTTTTGTGCAAGACTAGCTTAGAAATGGTGACCATAGCCAGGAAATTGAAAGACGCTTGCTCCTCGGAAGAAAAGCTATGGCAAATCTAGACTGCATATCAAAAAGCAAAGACATCACTTTCTCAACAAAAATCCGTATAGTAAAAGCCATGGTTTTCCCAGTTGCAATGTATGTTTGTGAGAGTTGGGCTATAAGGAAGGCTGAGCATTGAAGAATCAATGCCTTTGAGTTGTGGTCCTGGAGAAGACTCTTGAGAGTCCCTTGGACTGCAAGGCGATCAAATCAGCCAGTCCTGGAAGAGATCTACCATGACTGTTCATTAGAAGGACAAATGATGAAGCCAAGACTCAGATATTTTGGCCACCTAATGAGAAGAGAGGACTCATTTGAAAAGGCTGTGATGCTGGGAAAGATGGGAGGCCAAAGGAGAAGGGGACGGCAGAGAATCAGATGGCTAGATGGTGTCACTAATACAACAGACATGAGTTTAGGCAAACTGCGGGAGGCTGTGTGGGACAGAGAGGCCTGGTGGATGGTGGTCCCTGGGGTCGCAAAGAGTTGGACACAGTTTAATGACTGAACAACAACAAGCTTAGAAATATTGTCATAAATAAGTAAATATGTCTGGTTATATTTGTCCTTGTTGACTGCTTGAGTAACTAAGCCTCAAGGTTAATTCATTAACTTACATTAGCTTTCTATTAGAGGTAGAAAGATAACTACATGAACAGGCTTGGTGATTATGGAGCTTTTTTCAGTTTAACAGCTGAGTTTAGAGCAATGTCACCAAAATGGGGAAAACTTTATTAATTGAAAAGCACTGATCTGTCTTACAATCATTCCACAGCTCAAAAATGAAATTAATGAATTATATTTTTTTTCCTAATTGTAAAATTACACACAATGACCTCTCCACAGTATTTGGAAATGTCAATAGGTTGCAGGTTTAGAAATGAGATTTCAGAGCCAAGTGCATTTGAGCATATCAGAATAATATTGCATTAATCCCTTTTTTGTGTGGATAGAAGTCAGATGTTTTGTGTGGCTGTGACATTTAATGGAAATCTAAATGGAATAAGATAAAAATGGACCATGTGCGTATACATGTGGCTGAAAATTACTGATTTCAAATCATTTCAGCTTCTAAGGTCTACTCAGCACTGCATTTTATCCAGTAAACTTTGTCAAGTGCAAAAAAATTGTTTCCCTGAGAACATTTCATGGGATTCAGAATTCTAAAGGCTTATATGGTAGAGGCGGAAATTCATAGAACATAGAATAATAGAGTTGAAAGAGACCTTAGAGGTCCTCTAATCCAACCCCCTGCTTGAGCAGGAGACACTATGCCATTTCAGATAAATGGCTGTCCGATCTCTTTTTGAAAGACTCCCGTGATGAAGCACCCACAACTTCTGAAGGCAAGCTGTTCCATTGGTTGATTGCTCTCCCTGTTAGGAAATTTCTCCTCAGTTCTTGCTTGTTCCTCTCCTTTGTTAGTTTCCATCCATTGTTTCTTATCTTGCTTTTTGTCCTTTGGAAAATAGTTTGACCTTCTCATCTTTCTAATAGTCCCTCAGATATTGGAACACTGCTATCATGTTTCCCCTAGTCCTTCTTTTCATTATCCAATTCCTGTAACCCTTCTTTATATGTTTTAACCTCCAGCCCACTAATCGTTTTTGTTGCTTTTCTCTCCACTCATTTCAGAGTCATCTTTTTTATATCGTTTAATATAAATATATTATTTATATTATATCTTTTTTAATATATCCACCCTCAAAATCCACCTCTTACAGGCATAAATCTCGCTCTTCTGTTCTTGGAATTAAACCAACAGTAGGAAGATGGCGGAGGGGGCGAAAGGGACATTCCAGAAATAGACTAAAAAAATACTCTGGGTTTATTCTAAATACAGCTCATCAAAAACTCGGCTCAGTTTTATAAAATCAGGATGTGATACCATGCTTATAGATAATAATCAGTCTACTCTCCAAGTTCTATATACAGCTACTGCAATTTCTACAGTAGTTGACATTTAACAGCCCTCCAGCATCCTCATCTCTCCTCAGAATGTTTTGCAATTGTTCTTAGTACAACATTCCCATCCAAGAATTAATGCCGCAGATTTTTAAAAATTGACTCTTTTTGGAGGGGTGGATAGCATCATTAGAGTTCATGTTATTCAGAGACCCACTGAAGGCATAATATTCATAGGGAATGAAATCTATCAATCTGTGTGGTTTCCAACTGCTTCCCTTGGGGTTGTGCCACCCCCTTGAAGGCAAAATCTAGAAAGATCGTATCTCCCCTATACACCTTATGTTCAGAGAAATTCTACCTGAAGTTGAGCCAAATTCAGATGAATATTGTTTGGTCCTGTCCCTCATAAAATATAGCTTTTTTCTGAGATCTTGTTGAAGATCAGCCCTCCCTAGAGATGCCTTGATGGAAAGATAAGGATACGACGACTCATTCAGGTGTCCCATTCCCCAACATTTGGCATTCACATGGTAGCTCATTTCAACTTTCAGATGATCCTGTAGCACAGGGGTCCCCAACCCCTGGTCCATGGACCGGCACTGGTCCACAGCATGCCAGCAACCACTACATGCAAACAAGCCAAGCCTCATTCACAGGATGCAGGCAGCACCCCTCCCATCTGTGAAAAAACCTTTCTCCATGGAACTGATTCTTGGTACCCAAAAGGTTAGGGGCCACTACTGTAGCAGATGAAAGTTCTCATTTATTGACTTGTTTTTCAGACTCCCCCTTCATAATAGTGCATTGACATTGACTCCATGCATGGAAGAGCTTCTGTTGGTAAGCAATAACCCATCTGGAGGCAACCTTTACCCTGAACTAGCTTTATTTGCTGAATGAGATTGTCTCATTGCTAAATCTGAGTGGATATGTCATGCATCACAGTTACTAGAGGGGGAATGAAGTAGTCTGTCTGCATCAAAACAATCAATTGCACCAAGATGGCAGGGAATTAGGACAATGAATAACACAGCGTTGGTATAGGCGAGTTAAGTTCTAGGCTGTACTGAGAGCCAATATGTCAAAAGCTCATTTTTGTTCCAGAATTTTTTCCCAAAGAATATTATCATATGTAACTTCTTCTTTCCTTCCACATGGTAGATTTAAACAGCAGCATGTTTTTCAGTCATTGAAAACTCACTATTTTAAACATCAGTGGCAATATCATATTCTGGGGAACAAATGTTCTCTACACTAGCAGGATCCCAACAGGAAAATTCAGTTCATGAAGAACTGTTATGTGATGGAAGATCGCCTGGCTGTTACTGGCTTGCTTCTTATAGGAATTGTTTTATTAAAATATGATGCATCAAATAAATAAAAAAAACTTAGCGCAAAATGTGATGTCCCTGTGGCACCCAGCAAATTCAGGATATCAGTTACCAAAGATGAATGAAATATTTCTTCCATATTTACAATAAATGTTAGAAATTGTTAAGTTTAAAAGCAGTGTCTCGCTAGAGAACGGCTGCATTTACAAAGAAAGCATTAGGCGTAAGTGAATGCCAAAGCTTGTGGGGGGTTTTCTCACAGAAACTCAACATAAACTCAGTGCAAAAGTAGTGGCTAAATGCACGTTTTGCACAGTCACAGATGCTTCAAAGTAAAGCTAATTGTTGCCATGGATTTATTCTGAACTAAAGCAACATTTTGTTTCTGGTTTACGACATGAAATTCATATTTATTTATTTCAATGAAAGAAGCCGTGTTCTTTTTTTAAAAAAAGTCCCTGCATTTGCCCCCAGGAGCATTTCAACATCATATACCCAAATCATCAATTCAATCTTTTCTTCTTTCAACAAAAAGTCCTTATAAGGTTTCAACCCAAAATGACAAATCTTGCTTTCTTTTCTGTCCAAACTGGTCAACTTCACCATTTTTGCAAGTTCAGTTAATTTTACAATCCAGTCTTCCACTAATGGTATTTCAATGCTTTTCTGACTTTTTGCATACAATTGTCTTGCCACAATTACGATATACAATATGAATTTTCCATATTGCTTTTCTAACTCCTTGTCCATAAAACCCAAGATCAATTATCCTTGTCCATAAAACCCAAGATCAAAAGATCTCTCTCTTTTTTTTTGCATCATTGTATACATTTATACTAAATCCCCTCTTCCTTTTTTATGCACTTCCGACCCTGAAACCATTTCCTGATCTTCTGCTGGAATCTCACTTATGGCTGCATCTGCCCATTCTAATTTTCTCCCCGAGGCAATGTACTGGAGCAGGGGCCCCCAACCCCTGGTACGTGGACAGGCACTGGGCTGCAGCATGCCAGCAGCCAGGCCGTGCAAACAAGTCAACAAGTCAACAATAAGTCAACTGCAGGATGCAGGCAGAATGCAAAATCACGTCCCCTCCAGTTCATAGAAAATCCTTTTTCCATGGAGCCGGTCCCTGGTAAATAAGGGCTGCTCCTCAAAATCAAGATTAAAAAAGATACCTGCTGTATTTTGTTGTACCACTCACATTCCCATTAGCCAAAGATATTTCCCATACATTTTTTTAAACCTGTCTTCTCATCGTGCTTGTAAAAATTGTGAGCAACCTGCAACCCCAGTTTTATATATCCAGCTGAGGTAAATACAATGTCAGCTTATCTTACCCATCTACAAACATTCTGTTTGAACACAGAATCCAAATACTTTGATCAGAATCAAGTTTGAACATCTGATGAAATTTTACCCTGAAATATAGAGAGTCATATTTCAAGGAAACTCCATTCTGCTTCACTCTATATAGTTGTTAAGAGGTAGAGCAGGGAATTTTTCTCCCTTCTACACATTCTATATTTATAGAAAAATGTATAAGGGTATAATATTTTTATGACCCTTTAACCCCTTTGTTTTGGGGTGGAGTCAGGGCGACTGAGTGGAACTGAGCGTTTACTAGCCAGATGCCCTTCCTGACCCCTATGCAGAGTTCACAGTAGATATTTTCTCTTTGCACTCTGATAGAGAAATATCTGCTGCTTCTGCTGCTGCTGCTGCCTAGGATTGAATTCTCAGCCTTCTGAGTAGGAGGTGAATGTCTTCACCACTAGCCAATCATGGCGTTCATATAATTTTGAACGTCTGATAAGGTATCCATGGGTAATCTATTCTACATTGTATGACTATACCAGTCCTTAAAATTAGACAAAGGACATTTCATACTTGAGATGAAAGCCAAGATGAAATTATTTTCCTCCTCCCAAACAGATGCCAAATTGACTAGAAGCTGGATTGCAATTCAAATTAGTGATGAGAAGTTATCTTCAACTATCGTTAAGTGCTTTGGCTTTCATTTGACTGTGAGGATGTCTAAACTAGATTAAGTAATTTGGAAAAGCTTATGTGCTCAACCTTAGTACTGTATATATACTATTGCCTTCTAGGTCATCAGATATCTAATGCAAATATTTTCACTGGCTAATCATAAGGCCAGGAATATTAACCAAGAACTAATGTATTAAAATACATTAAAACCCAGACACATCACCAGAAGCTAAAATCACAAGACTACGTCTGATTTACTTTGGCCATGTCATGCGTGCAAATTCATTAGAGAAGTCAATGATACTAGGAATGATTAGTGGGACAAGAAGAAGGGAAAAACAAAGAACTTGCTGGCTTGATAATATCAAATCTGATACAAAGTTGAACATACAACAGCTGAAAAAAGCTGCACTGACAGGGTAACCGGGAAACCACTTGCTATAAAGTCATCCTGAGTCAGACACAACCAAATGGTTAAAATATCAATTTATTAAAATAGAGCTATTATTTGAAATCTTAACATGCCATACTATAGATGTCTCTTTAGGTGTAATCCCCCCCCAATTCAATGGCAGTTAATCCTAAATAGAGATGCAAAAGACTCCTTAATATCATTTAAGTGTATTTGAATCTAGTTTACAAGCTTCTCTGTCAAAGAGACAAATTTTATTCTCTCTTATTCAGGGCAAGACATTTTTGTTCTAATATGATGCTACCAACTAAACAATTAAACAATTGGGTTTGTTGTTGTCTTCTTCCTAATGAGGACAAAGTGACTGGCAAAATCATCATCGTCATGTCTACCTGGGTTTATTTGTGCACATATCACCAAATCTAGGATAAAAGTTAGAAGAACAGACATTAAGCTGAAGAAAATAATAAAATTCTTCTTTGTTTGGTATTCCTGATTCAAACGCTAAAATGATGGTTTGATGTTCTCTCTACAATATAAAGGAAATGTAGGGTAAGGAATAAATGGTCAAATGATAAAAAAGTAGTAATTTGAGGCTTTCAATATTTAATCCACAAAGCAATCACCAGAATCTTTAGAGACTTTCCTTGATATTTCACATTATACACATTATATGTTGTTGTTATTTTCAAAGCTTCCCAAATTTCCATTGCTAATCATGATATCATATTAATAAAGTTGCTTTACAGAATGTGTAGAAGATACATCCAGTTCTCCAACTGATTCCTGTTAAAACTGATGTGCATAATTGCAGTTGTCATGAACTCTGATCTGGGGAGGAAAACGAAAAGATGGATTCATCAATCATATATTCAAAAAAAATTCTTAATAAAAGCTTGCTGCAATAAAAGAGGAAAAAATAAACTGATGTATGGTCACCTCAATTTGTGTGATTTCGAAGAAACAAAGAATATTGTGTGAATGAAACAGAAACAATGTCTTCTTCCTTCCAATTGACAGTTGCTGTGAAAGAGTTGAGAACTTCCCATTTCACAAATCCAACCCTTTCATCAGAATGGCAGCTGCAGCAATGATGATGATAATGTCAACCATTCAGTGATGCCCAACTATTGGCAATTCTATGATCCCGGTCTCTCTTGCACTACTTCTTTGAGTTGTTCTATGGTCTAGCTGATGTCAGCTTTGATAGTCTCCAGCCATCATGTTCTTTGATGGCCTGGTTTCCTTTTACTGTTAACTCTTTTCAATATAATTGCTTTGCCCAGTGAATTCCTCTGCATGACATGGTCAAAATAAGTGAAACAGGGTAGTGTGATTTTTCCTTCCAATGATATGTCTGGTGTAATGCGCTCCAGTACTTGTTGGTCACCTTTGCTGTCCAAGAAATATGCAGGAGTCTTCTTCAGCACCACAGCTGAAACAAATCAATTTTCGTCCTGTCTTTAAGGTCCAGCTTTCACAACCAAAGGTTGTGATGAGGAACACAATAGAATGGACTAACTTACATTTGGTTGCCAGGCTGAAGTCCTTGCTTTTCCATATTTGCCTCATGTTCATCACTGCTGTGTGTCCCAGTGCAATTCAACATTTTATTTCTGGGCTGCATTCATCACTTTGATTGATCTGCAACTCTAGGAAAGTGAATTGTGCCACAAATTCCACTTTCAGACATGGATGCAATGATGTGGTACTTTTAGAAAGAGGTGAGGCCTACATCACAATTTCAGGATGCTGCTTACATCATTCTCATAACCTGTTGATGCTGATGGAGAGCCTGTTATCTATCAGCAAGCATCTTCTGAGATAACCCTCTCCAAATTTAGCACTTTCAATTCTCAGTAATGACCATGATGGGTGTGAAATGTTAGGAGCAGAAGACCAAATACTGGAAGAGCATCAAATTTGTGAAAGAAAATCTTTAGGTAAAGCAAAACAAGCGTGGCTTCAGAATCACTTCACAGAATTATCCTTCTCGGAGGATAGAACATCCCTTATGCTCCCTTATCTTCAATTTGTGCAACTGCTCGATATAATTATGTTTGCTCATAAAAAATACATTCACTGTGGAAATATGTCGACTTCGTGCAGGTTTTTTTTTCCAAAATAACTTATGGATACTATATTTCCCAGTGGCAACATTAGCCTGTGGCATTAATAAAGATGTCATGCAGGGTGTATGATCGACCTCTTCTTTATAATGTTGTAACTGCCTTTCTCTGTTATAGCTAATTGTATGTTTATGTTATCTTCATAAAATTGATCAATGGGAATAATAACATTCTAAAACAACTGTGGCAGATTGTTCTGTTCTCTCTCCTTCCCCCCACTTAACCCCAATTGTTAGCTCAGAAGAGAACTAGCTTATTTACTAACTTCCTCTCAAGTCTACAGGTATATTATCCTAGACTTTAGAATTTAGACTTTATTTAAATTTCTATATTGCCCTTCTCCCCGAAAGGACTCAGGGCAGTGTACAGCCAATAGCTGGGCTTTACAAAGAATTTTCAGACCCAAATCAAACAGAACTGTAGAGTTTTGTGCAGCTCTTCTGATCCATGTCTCCTTGTCATTTCTATCCTCATATAAGATGGAGAAAGACTCAAAAAATTAAGAAGTATATAAAATAGGCTGAAATTCTCGCACTAAATATCTGGACCCTGTATTAAGTTAGGATTGAATTACATATACTGCTTAAATATGGGCATATATTTTACATTATATTTTATGTACCTGGGATTAAGACTGAATTCAAGTCAAGACATCATCACAGATAACTTGCGACAGGGCAAATGGAAGTCAGAGGAAGGAAAAACTACTCCAAAAACTGGGATATGAATGTTAAAATGCAGGGAATTAATTGGAGAGAGAGCTGTGCAAATTTGTAGAGGGTTGATTTGCTCAGATGAATACTTCTGCAACCTCTTTCTATACTACTGCTTCAGATCTTTCAGATAGTGGTATAATGTTCCCAATTTTTCTGTAGTCAGCCATTTCTACTGGCTAACATTTTAACTATTTACTGCCAGCAAAATCCTAATAAATGTTTGCACATTTCTTTTAGAATTTTGCAGAGTCCAATTACATATAAACTGAGACAACCTTATGAAATGCAAAAGACAAAGTTTTTATCCCAGAGCAGTAACCCTATTGAATTCTATTGTATAGTGCAATATCAGGGTTAGGGTTAGGGTTAGGGTTAGGGTTAGGGGTTATCAGGGGTTTTCAATTTATTTGTATAGAATGTGAAGGCAGTGTGTTTTTGTTTTATTTTTATAGTTTTCTATGTATATATGCGCTGAAAATGGTATTTGATTTCATTGTACAAGGTGCAATGGCAATAAAGAGAAGAAGAAGAAGAAGAAGAAGAAGAAGAAGAAGAAGAAGAAGAAGA
>JANHFO010000950.1:218742-232419 GCA_032468095.1 Pareas carinatus
ACACGCACAGAGAGAAAGAGAGACAGAGAGACAGACACATACACATACACACAGAGAGAATGAGACACACACAGAGAGAGAAGGAGAATGAGAGACAGAGAATGAGAGAGAGACAGACAGACACACACACACACACGCACAGAGGAACCATACAACTATACAAAATATTCAAATCTCCAGATTTTCCTGTGGAGCATAAAAACTTTCTCACAGCTCACAGGTTGGCAACCACTTGGTTAGAAGACTTCCAAGGTCCCTTTCAGCTCTATTATTCTACGTTCCCTGTTCAAATTACATTTATTATTGAACAAGTCACAGTCAATAAGCAAATTCAGTTTTCCCAATAGAGATTTTTTGTTGGAAATTGGCTGAAAGCAAGATCATATATCCCAATCATGCAACCAGAGAATGCTGCAACAGGTTATAAATGTGAACTGGTTGACAAGCACCTGAATTATAATTATATGCCTGCAGGGGTGGTCTAATGGTCGTAATTGCAAATACAAAAAAACTGCTAGGGAAAGAATTTTGAGATCAGTAAAACAAATAATACATGAAATGGCTTGAACAGATAATATCCAAACCCTTCAATATTCAAGGTTCAGTCTAAATATTTATTTCAGCGGTTCAGGAAAATTAAAATGGAAGAGGAAGGGAGGAAGCATCACTAAAATTACATGTGCATATACAGTATACATTACTCTAAAGTTATTCTTTTGTGCCTTGTGCATTGTATGTTTGACTTTCTAAAATCTGTTGTAAACTTAAATTAAAGCTTCAATTTATTAACTAAAAAAGAATCACATTTTCTGGCATTTTCCTTTATTTTCCTTTGACATGTTTTCTTTTGCCTGTATTACATAGCTGGAATGCTGCTACAAAATGGCGGGTCCTGAAAGAGGAATGGTGAATTTCTTTCACAGATAGAGAGAGGTGGGTTGGTAATCAACCCAGGGGCTACAGAAGTTGCCAGATTACACAGGGCGTAGTGAGGTTTGGCACTTTCTCAATGATGACTGATGTCCATGGACTATAAAAGCATCAGAACATCTTCTTTCTATTGATTCTGAATAAAACGAGTGCATGCTTTTAATTCTGTCAGAGCTGGGCCAGCCATTAACCAATGTCTTTAATCACTAATGAGTTGCAAGAAAATCAGTAAGTTGAAGTGTAAGTCAGACAGGCATTTTTTCCTGATGGAATTATGAGAAATGGCACCCAAACAGCAAGAAGAGTCATGGGTCAACCTCAATTTTAACAAGAACAAGATAGCAACTTCAGTTGATTAATTAGGAATATGGCTAAAGGGCAGGGAGTGAGGAATATGTATATTAGTTATTTTATTTTGTTGTTATAGACTTTTATTACCATGGAAAATGTTGGGGGGGATCTGCTTTGTTGCAAAAATATAGTATCTTGATTGACCTTAAGAACTTCTCTGACTTCGTAATCTATCTGTGGTTGGTTTCACTTGTATGATATCAGGCTATTTTGGAGTGTAGTCCTTGACTGGATAAGGAGATAGTGAAGTCAGCTATGAACTGATTACTCACTAACTGATTTCAACTGCGGGTCGTATTAATGCCAGCCTACACAAAGAAAGTTAGTTAGCAAGATCTTTAATTCAACCCTACTTTAGACTTAATGACCCCTACAACTTAACCCAAATCCTTGTCTTGTGCAGTTAAGAGATCAGTGCTGGCCAAATGACAAAAAAAGTCATAGAACGCACCAGAATGGTGTTCCAGCACCTTTTTTCGATGGATTTTCCAAGTTTTGGAAATCTTTGTGTGAATCCAGCCAATAGCACCTGCTCATGGCCAGCTTGCCTTTCATTGCAGCCATGCAGGCAATGGCTGGATCCTATGGAGAATCTTTGAATTGGTTGATCTAATCTTTAATTACTGCAGCATATTATTGCTCCAGTCAGCTGTCACTCACGGAAACGCCTCCTTGAAGCAATTCTTCATCCAATGAAGAAGAACGACTGGAGGAGCAATTTGCCAATGGAGAATGAGTGCTGTCAAGCAGAACCAGAAGGGGAGGCCGGGCTTAAATCAAGCCAGGTGGATCAGTGGTTTGAGAGCTTTACTATACAAGCCACGATTGGGGAAAATTCCCGGTCTTTTTTTTGCTGCACTACTTTAAAAAGTGTAAGAATTGTGATGTCCTCCTTGCTCTTGTTCACAGTAGCCTGTCATGTGTACAGTTTTGAGACTTTGTGTGCGTGTATGTATATGTATATACAGTGCTTTTTTATCATAGAATGCACCAGAATATAGTTCCGGCTCCTTTTTTCGCTCTCACTGTGAGAGACCATAGAAACCAAAGAGGATTTGTTGTGCATTTGGTTTGCCAAGGCATTGAAGAGGCGAGTAGGTTGAAAACAGAAACATGTTTATTGCAAGTCGGAACAGGAACAGGAACAGGAACAGGAACAGAAGCAGCAAAGATTGCTCTGCCGCTCTATTTATACTGTTAAGCCCCTAGGGGTTGGCCAATGACATGCAAGAAAACTACCCAGGAAACAGGAAGACTGGGACCTCTAATGGCGCATCTACTCACAATGACTCAGTGGTTTACATAAGCAATGGCCAATACATAACAGGATTGATTCTCTGTTTTGAAGTTAGTCGAATTGCAGTGATTAGCACAGCAGAAATGTGGGGGCTCAGGAGTCCAAGGAGACAAAACATCCCAGGCATACAAAGACAATGGAATGGATTCTCTTGATTACTGTGAGGAAAGATTTCCCTGGGTTGCTCCTGACAGTTCATGTTAAATGTGCATGGGATAGTGCCACCGAGAGGAGTCAGCCACTTTCAAACAGTGGCATCTAATCAAAATGAAAATGATTTGGCGGGCAGTCTTGGCAACAGCTGCTTCCATTCAAAATTCCAGTTCCACAAGAGTTTTTACGTGAAAAGAGAGGGTAACAGGGGTTAGCAATCTGCTTTGTACCAAGGGTGAAAGAAATGCCCAAGAGGGAAAAAACCAACCTCGAAACCTCAAAAAATGAGCCTGAAGGAATTTCAGGTTGGAATGAAAAGCTCAAAACTTCGTGTTGGCAACATTCCCACTGAGTCCAGTGGAAGTTTTCTTTCTGTAAAGTTTGCATGCGGGTGGCCTCTTCATACTCCAAATATAATTTCACACTTTATTGCTTCTGGTAATGGATTCTTATGGTTTGAACATGTAGATGACTAAACAAAAAAAAAAGCAATATGGGCCAGAGGGGAAGAGGGGCAGAGCACTATCAGCATACAAAGAGGTCCTAAAATATCTGGCATTAGGATACTGGTGCTTTGGATCTCAGCCAGAGACGCAGCTACAGAAAGTTTTAGTAAGGAGTTTTTCACTTCCAAAGGCTGATGGTGCAAGTAGAAAGCAAGATGCTCTTTGATAAATATAAATCCCAGTGAACATTTCACCAAGCAAGATTTGTTGTTATTTTGGCTTAGCATGCTGTGTGAACCCAGTCTGGGCAGTCTGTAAACCCTGGTTTATGACTTATCATACTGTGTAAATCCAGCCAAGTATGACTTAATAAAACACCATTAGGAAAGCTATGGCTTAATGTGATTGATGAAGCCAGTGATTGTACTTGAAGGTCAGTTTAGAGAGGGGACAAAATTTAAGCGGTGAAAAAAATGGCAGGGATAAAAATCTCACCATCTCTTGTAAGTTGAAACCACCTTTCTCATTCTCAGCTTCATTTCCTGGAGACAAATGTCAGTGAGAAATGTCACTTTTTCCAGTGAAAAAAGAAAATATAAGAGAAGGTAGAAAGATTAATTCACTCGCCATGAAACTGACTAATACAAAATTCCTAACTGCATTGAAATGGTATTTCTTCCTGATAGCAAAATTCCAAATATTTTGGAGACATGAGAACAAGCATTTGCCTTTTTCCATAGAATCATCTTTGTATCGCTGCAATGAAACCATGAACTGCTTATCTTCATTCATCATATTGAACTGCAAACTAGGTAGCAATATTTTTGCTTAGTGTGCAGTGTGAATTCAGCCTTGATCCTCAGCTTCAAAGTGTTGTATGGATCCAGAAAGTGTCACCATAAGGAACCTTGTGAATATAACAATAAGTGTTGCAAGAGCATCTGTTGCTGACTATTGCCTCCCATAGACCGTTTCACTCCCACAGAGTGGGTCTCATCCGGGTGCCGTCAGCCAGACAATGCCGGCTGGCGGCCTCCAGGGGTAGAGCCTTCTCTGTGGCAGTGCCAACCCTATGGAGCGAGCTCCCTCTGGAGATCCGTATGATCGTTGATCTCCGGGTCTTCCACCATGCCATTAAGACCCATCTTTTTATCTAGGCTGGGCTGACCTGATCCTCAGGGTTTTTTAGTTGTGTCAGTTTCTTAAGGGGGAGATAGTAGTGGGTTTTTATGGGGTTCTTTGGGTTTTAAATTTTAATGCTTTTAAAGACTTTGCATCCCTAGGTTTAATTCAATTTTAAATTGTTTTAAATTTTGTACTATGTGGTTTTAAATTGCTGTTCACCACCCTGGGTCCTTCAGGAGTAGGGTGGTATATAAATCAACTAATAAAATAAAATAAATAAAACATTAAGTCAGCTGTTGTATATTGCCTGAGATTCTGAAATCCAACTAACTTTTCCTCAGAGAAAAAAAAACTGAGACAAGCATTCAGCATTTTGGGATTGCATTTATTTATGTATGGATTTTAGCCTCCATCATTCAGTCAAAAAAATGTTGGCTTCAAGGTGGCTTAGAGCGGAGGTTTTCAACCTTTTTCCAAGCTGCAGACCCAAAAAACATGTCATTGCTACATGGCGGATCTGATTTCCTCAAACTTAACTAATTACTAATTGACAGTTCTTGTATATTACTTTTTCCAAATTTTTCTTGACCTGTCTGTGAACCACCTGCCAACATGACACAGACGCCAAGAAGTCCACAGACCCCAGGTTGAAAACCTCTAGCTTAAAGTATTGATACAAAGAGAGAGATTAGATGTTTGAAAGCACATTTAAATGTTATGAGGAACAGGTTGATAGAACACTATAGCATTACAGCAGGCAAACCTCACTGCCACTAAACTGAAAGAAAACAGAACAAAATAACCTGGAGAATCAGTTGATATACACAAGGTCATGAAGGACCTGTACAGGGAAAGCTTGGCAGCTTGAGTCATTGGGAATTGTCCATTATCTTCACTCAGTAACCTTTAGCCAAGAGCCAGTTTGGTGCACTGTTTAAGGCAACAGGCTAGAAGCTGGAAGACCATGAATCCTAACCCTGTCTTAGGCACAAAGCCAGCTGGGTGATCTTGAATGAGTCACTGTCAGCTGCAGATTTCTTTGATCTACCTCAATGGGTACTGCGCTGCCATAATCATAAGGAGAGGGGAGCAATTTGTGTGACAGGAGGTAATATAAACCAAATGCATACTTGTAATGTTGTTTATGTTGATAGAGGAAATGGCATTGCCTGGGGGGGGGATGCAAGGAGGAGGGGATGTAAAATTTATCAGGTTAAGTCCTTTGATGTAAAACTTATCAGGTTAAGTCCTTTGAAGTAAAGAAGTGAAGGCTTCGCAGGAACGGCACTTCAGCCACCCCATCTCGGAAGAATCCAGTTTATCAGATTTAATTCCTTTGAAGTAAGGAAGGCTGGCTAGATGTCAAATTTACCACCCCACAAGTTCCAGCTGTGGGAAATTCTCTAATGATCCCAGCATGTAAAATGATAGTTGCTCAACTGATTGGATTGATTGGAAATGGGGTGGGATTGGAAGAACAAGCTTTCAGTTTGCAAATTGTGCACTCTTTTTGCCAGAGCTTGTTTTTCCAGGCTGCACTCAACATACCCAGTAAAAGTACCTTCTCTAAACAATATGGAGTAAGAAGTGTTTCTTTCCTTGGGGAGGGGGAATTGGGGCCAGTCTCACACGCTCTTTCTCATCCCTAGGAAGGAGGCAATTGAAAACCACTTCTCTGCAAGAATACCTTTGACCTCAGCAAAGAACAACTTCTGGCTCTCTTAGGTCCTTGGGAAAGACTCAACAGGTGAATAAAAATGTCAAATGCAATCTAATATCTGGCTGACTGTGGGACAAACCATAATAATAATAATAGCCTATAGCATGTAAAGGTGTTCTGACTAGAGGAGCCTTAGAAATACAGGAACAACAAAACAACATTAATATTGCATGCAACAGCTGAAACTAGAACACAGGTTTCCAAGAAACCCATGAGGGAAATTGCCACAGCTTTCCCATTTAGGGAATCACCTCTGTATCGTATGCTTTCTGTTGTGAATTATTTAGCACCTAAAGTTTATTTAAAAACCAGCAGGAGAGCAGAAAGGAAGATATTTTCCTCACTAAGCTATTTCTAAGGCAAAGTTAGAGGCCATAATTCACTTAGGATGAAATGCTCCCTGTGGAACAACCTATTCTCCAAAGCCCCCGAAGGCAGGACAAGAAGCAATGGATGGAAACTAATCAAGGAGAGAAGCAACCTAGAACTAAGGAGGAATTTCTCACAGAACAATTAATCAATGGGTGGCTTGTCCTCAAAGGTTGAGTGTGTCCCATCACTGGAGGTGATTAGACAGTCTGAAATGATATAGGGCAGTGAGGGCGAACCTTTTAGAGACCGAGTGCCCAAACTGCAACCCAAAAGCAACTTATTTATCGCAAAATGCCAACACGGCAACACATGCCCCCCAAGGCCTTCGGTGACCCCTCCTACACCTGTCGGTGATCCCCTGCAACAATTGGCACCCTCCTCCCCCGCCCCCACAGCCATCAGTGACCCCCCCATGTCCCAAGCTGAGCTTCCGCAGGGCTTCCAGAGGCTTGCCCCGATCCTCCTGGCACTCCCGGTGGCCTACCCCAGCTTCTGCAGTCTAAATGCGACCTGCTCTCATCCTTCTCTAGTCTCCTCCTCCTGGCGGCCTACCCCATCTTCTGGGGCCCACTGTGAGCTATGGTTTCCTCCAACCTAGTTCCTCTCCTCTCTCACCTTCGCCACAGAGTCCACACTCCATTTGAGCTGCCGACCTTAGCCCAGACAGGGGAAGGATGAAGCGCCCCCATTGGGCTGCTGGGCAAAGGGGCGGGTAATGTCAGAAATGTCCTCAGGGAGGGGAGGAGCCCCGCGTCCCTCTGGCTTTCTAGTAAAGAAATCTGTGCTTGAGCAACAGCATGTGTGCCTGCAGAGAGGGCTCTGAGTGCCACCTCTGGCATGCGTGCCACAGGTTCGCCACCACTGGTGTGGGGTTTCTTGCTTGAACAGGGCTGGATAGTAGGCCTCCAAGGTCCCTCCCAACTCTGCTATTCTGAATGTAATTCTGAAATGTTTTTGGTAGTTTGTTCTCCAACAAGGAGAATAGAAATTAAGCGTAGTATTTTGATTCTCATTTTTCACCTTAGCACCAGAAACATAGGAGACACTACAGTTCATGTTTAGTGTTACCCATCATCCAAGCCTTAACATTTGTACAAAGGAATTTTGAAGTGTTAAAATATAGTGCATGTAGCCTGCAAAGTGTTTGCTTTTGTTACATCCTTAATTTCCCACAGGAATATTTGATTATTCTTTAGGCTCCTCTTGACCAATTGTCTACATTCAAAATGCTTGAATTGTAAATAAATACATACATACATTTCTGTAAGGTCTAAAGTATGGGAACATTTTGTATTAGAAACCCAGAATTTCAAATTAAGAATAGGCAAGATTGGAGGTCAGATAGGGGGGACAATGTTCCATTCATTTTCAGTGTTAAAATTTCATTCATTTTAATCTCCATTCATAAAAAAATGTGTTATTCTGGTTATTCTGATTCATTTTTTCTCCAGCATTTTTCATTCACATTTGTCTCTTTCTGCCACTCTGATAACTGACCCCCAGAAATGCTCTGAAAGTTTCAATGACTGAGCTTTCTGGGAAAATTAATTGGCAGATGCCAGGAGGTGACTGCCAAATTTAGTTTTATGACTGTCACACGTAAAATAAATAAATAAATAAATTTAATTATCTGCACAAAAAAGGAGGAAAGCTTTCTCATTCCTTCATCCCACATAAGTTACAAATGGGCATGATTCATATACAAATAAATTCACACATTCACGGTCATTGTTTATTATTTATGCCTACTTTCCGCCATTCGTGGTGGGTTTTCTACTATCAGAGTCTGTTTAATTCAATATTACAACACTGGTAGCTCAAAAATACAGTCCCATGATTAAGAGATTTGCTACTTTATCTACTCCATCTTCATTTATAAACCACTGATGTGAGTAGGAAACAATAGGTCAGTCAAACCAAGAATTCATCATTATCCTCCAGGATTGGTCAGTCTAGTGAGAACAGAAAGAAAATGGCATACTATTATCAGAGAAAAAATAATATCTAAATCAATCTTGGGTGAAATAAAACTTCTCCTTAACTGTTTAAATACTTTCCTCCCCTAAAGCTTTCTGTTTTTCAGAAGAACAGAATAACAAGACCTTGGCAGTCTTCTAGTCCAAACCACATCTTCAGGCAGGAAACCATCTTAGACAAGTAGTTGTCCAATCTCTTCTTAAAAACCTCCAAGCCAAAGAGCCAGCACTGTCCGAAGATGTCCCCGTGGTCACGTGGTCAGTATGACTAAACACCTAAGGCGCACGGACCGCTGTTACCTTCCCACTGAAGTGGTCCCTATTTTTCTACTTGCGTTTTTACATGCTTTCGAACTGCTAGGTTGGCAAAAGCTGGGGTGAGTAACGGGAGCTCACTCCATTATGCGTCACTAGGGATTCGAACTGTCGAACTGCCGATTCTCTGATCAACAAGCTCAGTCACCACGTATACATCCATAAGTACGTACGTACGTACTTACATGTGTATGTGTGCGTATGTATTCCAAAATTATTATTCTTCCATCTGTCATCTCAAAATATAGACAACAGTTGTGGAACTGAATGACTATGGAAGGTGGTGAGCTGTTATTCTGTTAAGTTGTTTCTCTAAATGCATGTAACACATACTCGTTGTGTACAGTTAGTTGGAGAACCAGATCCTTGGTACATTCTTTGGCATAGTATTTATCCTGTACTATCTGCCGCTAACAGTGCATTCCTTTGTCTTTTGTACCCATCTATTTGCTACATAGCAAACATGATGAACACAATAGCTTCTTTCTTCAACAGTAGAAGTGTCATTGTTGCAAAGTGACTGTTATTGTGCACCTAATTCTCCATTTAAAAGATAGTTGAAATGGTTATAGGGCAATGAAAGGGGGAATGTAATTTAAAGATAGTTCCAAGCAAGTTAAAAGAAAGAAAAAACTTTATGAGGATGCTTGGCTTTGATTTTTCCTGAATAGATCTCCTTCTACATGCCTGAAACACTGAGGATTTAACTGGAACCTCACTGAAACTTGAAGCAATTACAAGAGATCAATTCTACCCAACCAAGTGACTTTTATTCCTACTGATTAGAACACATTGTAAATAATTTAGCATGAGAACTGCAATGGGGAAAATACAACTCATTTCACAAACAGAAAAAAAGGCAAATAAAGTTTACATTTTTTAAAAAAAAGAATAATAAACCTGAGACAATACCTTTAGTATTATTAAAAACATCTTCCTATTCTAGATTTTTGGGAAGGACTTGATAAATGGACAAAAATTCCAAATCCAGTCTAAACATCTGGCTGACTGTGACAATAATAGATATAATATTAGGTTATGCATGATGTCATGTTAGGTTATGTTTTATATATATGATGCTATGCTATGCTATAATTTAATACAAATTAAAAATAAATAGGTGATTACATGGAACTAAAGTGTGCAGCAAAACATATAAAGGGCTGATCTGAAATCTTCTGGGCTTCTTATCAAGAACAAATCTGAAGCCAGGAGAAGGGAAATTGAGATGGCCTTTTTTATACTGTGCTGCTTTTAAATGCACTCACTTTGTGTGATACATCTGGGATTTATAGAGTGATGAATCGTGCTAGGAGATGTAAGGAAGCATTTAATAGCAATTCAGCTGTTTAGTTTGTGCAGTCGATAAAAGCATATTGTTCTCCCAGGACAATGCAATAATAGATGTACTGAACAGGGGATGGCTACATATATGTTTTTGTCATTAACCAGTGCTTCCTAACTAGCATTCCTTCAGTTTTATTCCCATCTACTGTAAAGGGAAACAGGTAAAGACACTGTTTCTAGTAAGTCAATTTGTTTTGCTTTTTTCTTTCATGTACAGTATGTAACTATTAACCATCTAAGCTGTGCTAACTGCAAAAGAAATAACAAGAAACAAGAATTCTGAGCTGGCGGTTACGAAACAATGTTTCACTGAAGATAATGGACATTGTCAACTGGATGCTAATGCAATCATAGGAATGGATAGGTGATATACAATTATTGGGGCAATTTAAACTGGAGTTTAAAGGAGAGTTATTTCTAGTGATATGAAGAAGAATATGGCATGCATTCTGAAAATAGCATTTATCCCAGGAAGACTGCACACTGCACACCTTTGATAGACACAAGGGAATCAGTAAGATGCTTCATTTCCCCAGTCGAAAGATGGAGACATGACCCTTACCATAGAAGGAGGGGGTGATAACCAGGACTAAAACAGAATTGAAGCCCTAAAGAGGGAGTTTACACTGAGTAGACTTTAAGATTAAATAATGTGTGTGACTGGATGAAAAGATAGATAGATAAATCTGAGTTGGGCTACTGATTAAGAGTGGGGAAACTCAAATCCAATTCTCCACTAACCTAATTTTAATTTTAATTGTTAATCTAATTTTGCGAAGCTTCTTTTCCAGTAACATTGAACCTGGGCATATAAAATCTTCACCAGACCAATTCTCGAATACAGTTCATCTGCCTGGAATCCACATTGTATAACAGACATTAATACAATTGAATGAGTCCAGAAGTATTTTATGAGAAGAGCTCTCCATTTCTCAGCTCACAACTGAATATCTTTTGCCACCAGACTTGAAATTCTGGACCTAGACAACTTAGAGCTGTGTGGCCTATGGTCTGACCTAAGCTTGGGACACAAAATTGTCTGCTGTAATGTTCTACCTATGAACAAATACTTCAGTTTCAACCAGAATCATGCATGGACTAACAACAGATACAAACTGATTCAAACTCGATTGTGGAAAAAACAGAGTGCTCAATGCCTGTAACTCACTACCTGACACTGATGTTACATCCTCAAATCCCCAAAACTTTAAACTGTCTATCGTGGACCTCACTCCATTTCAAAAAGGTCTGTAAGGGTGTAAGGGTGGGATACAAAAGCACACCAGCGTGCCTACCGCCCCTGTCCTACTGTTTCCATTTATTTGTACTCATTTTTATGCATATATTTATATGTTTTTATACCTATATGTTTTTATAGTATGTTTATACTTATACTTGTTTTCTCATACATGCTTGACTAGCTAAATAAATAAACAAATAAATAAATAAAATAAAGCATGATGCTTTCATGATGATCTTTGATCAATAACTCTTTGGCACTGTTGGAGTGATATTCTCAATTGAGACTTAAGGTTAGAGTTAGGTTGGGATAAACAGATTGTCTAAGCTCTCTCACTTGTTTTCCTAGATACTGGAGAGTAGATTTTGCCATCAAGAGACCCTCATCTGTTTGAAATCAATTGTGTGTTCAACTAGCTCCTCCTATGTCATGACAACTATTTACCAAAGAGTTAATCATTGCCTCTCACTTTCATGGTATCCTAGAGAGGCTATGTGGAAAGGAGCCTCTCTTGAATCTCCTGTCTGTTTCCTTCATATTCCCCCACCTTGCAAATTCATTGGTTAAAAAAAAAGCTGCTTTTATTTCATCCGGATCAAAAGGTTCAAAAATGACACAACAGTTATCCATCAGGAATGTTCATTTTCCATGCTAAGAATCACACAAGTGTTGAGAAGCCAAATTGTGTCCCTTGTTCCATACTTCACAGGATCAATACTGTTCTACAAGTTTTGAAAAATTATCAGCCTTCAAGATAAAATTTGCTATTCTTACATATTTTGATTAGATGAATTAGAAAACAGGTGATAAAAGTGCTGATTGGCTAAAGTTTTCAAGGGAGGGAGGTGTCTGATCCTCATGATAACTTCATCATCACTTCTCAACAAAGTATAGTAGAACATTGAAAAAGGTACCACATGGAAGGGTATAAATTTATCTTCCCTTTGAGACTAAAAAATTACCTAACTGTAATTTATTGTTTTTTTACTGCAAGGTATATTTCTCTTGGTCAGATCCATGCATCGTACAGTTACATCTGGTGGCTTGTGAAAGTGTCATTGTCTAACATTTCCAAGGAACAGCTGTGTGATATTTTCCCTCAGAAGCCAAGATGCCTCAAAACTGTGTAAACAACATAGACAACTTCTGCTTCATTTGTGGTGAAGTTATGTTTGCATCTCAGTAAGAACAGTATGACAGCAGTGGTAAAAAAAAAAAAGGCATACCACCTATATTTTGAATGCAAAACAGGGGATCAGGACAAGAGTTGGATTATGTTATTGGTATCAATAAAAAGAAAAAATTATAATGATTGCTGTGGCACCATTCTCATTGTTATATCACATTTTGCAGAAAAGGTATGGAACGAAATTGCACATCCCCCTTGTAATTTTGAATTATTTTGATGCAATTTTGACCCCAAGCTGTATTTTGGAAACTGGAGCCAATTAATACTCAGGACTTAGTTTTCCTTTGTTAGAGACCCAATTCTGGTAAAATATGGATACTTTCATTTCCAAAATTTTCTCCTTGTAGACCAGTATAATTTGATTACTTGGGAGAGCATGGATGCAACAAATGGAACCCATACGTTGTGGCAGCTTCAAATTCAGAGAAAGAATTCTGAAAGAGAAAGAATTCAATATCAGTTGTGGATAGAAAATTGCAATTGCCTTCACATTCTATTTATGGGCTTCTGGGAAACAAAATGCTGAACTGTGCATATCTGGGTTTTGACCCAGATGAGTTCTTCTTCTCTTTATTCATTTTTTTTAATGGCGTGCTAAAATTTAAATCCCACCTTTCAAGGCAGATACAACAATCAATAGAAACAATCCATAAAAAGCAATGAAATACAATAAAACATGAATGGACCTCTTGAAGATACATGGCAATAGCAATAACAAGGTTAATAACACCACAACCAGCCGATTAAGAAGTTCAGTTGTTGTTTTTCTCAAAAAAAGAATCATTAAAAGGATCTTAAATAATAGCTAGACAAACACAGGAGAAGACCTTGAAGACATTTTTTTTTAACCTGATTTCAAGTCTATAAACATTTACCAGGGTAATTACAATTGATCACTATGGGGACTAACTTCTGGTTCATGCTGTCAAATCTATATTACTGGAGATATGAAATGGCCTAGAAAGTTGATAGGTGTGTATATACATGCATTCAGAGTAGGAAGAAAGAGTCCTCCATGGTGACTTTTTAAAAAACACAACAAAAGTGGAACAAAGCTCAGTGTGAATAAAAATAGATAGTAACTGTCATGTTTTGTTTAGGACATTCAGATTCTATTGTCACCCAAGACAATTCTGCCAGCCTAAACTGTACAATTCAAGTCAATGAGGAATATGCTTCCTTACAATTTTTCCCAACTCATCTGCAAAATGCATTT
>JANHFO010000950.1:234666-247764 GCA_032468095.1 Pareas carinatus
CCGGATCTCACTGGGGGGCTCTCACCCTTTCAGTCCCTGCATTAAATTCAGGGACTTAGGGGAGCCCTGCCCTCAATTCGACTGCTCACCCCTCCCTCTTCTCCCAAGGAAAAGGCTTCCAGCTGCCTAACAGCTGATTTTAAGCTGTCAGGATGGCTTTACACAGTCCCAGGGCTGGCGGACTCTACAAGTCCGTCTTTCAATGCCTGTGGTGCCACCAGAAGTCCAAGTTGTGGTTGTTTCTGATGAGTGCTTACCCTGAGACATCTCAAAACTTTGCTGTAAAAATCAGTATTTACTGTTTGAACTTCAGGGACAAATTCATGATGCACAATTCCACAAATGTCAAAAAAAATGATGAGCATGCTTTTGGTTGATCTCTTGACCTGTTGCAGCTTCTTCAGTCTCGGAGATTGAGGCCTCTTCCATTGCAGAGACTGCTGCTTAGTCTCAGGATAATACCTGTAGACCCAAGTCTCATCACCGGTAATGATCCTGGACATGAATTCTGGGTCATCCAGGGACCACTGATGGAGGTCTTGACAGACTTCAAGACAATGTGCTTTTTGGTTTTCTGACAGAAGCCTGGGAACGAACTTGGCAGCAATGAGGTACATGTTTAAAATTGATGTCAGGATCATTTGAATTTCTCCAAATGACATGTTGGCAATGTCTGCAATTTCTCTGATGGTTCTGGGTCAATCATCATGAACAATTTGTCCAACTTTTGCAACATTTTTGGAAGTGTTGCACATGTGTGGCTGACCTAGCCGCTTGTTGTCCTCCAGCGATGTTCTGTCATTTCTGAAATGCAAATACCACTCAAAACACCTTGCCTGACACATTGCTACATTCTGTAAAGCTTACTTCAACATTCCATGAGTTTCAGTTGACAATTTTCTGACTTTCATGGAGAATGTGATGTTAGCTCTTTGTTCCAATTTTGAGTCCATCATGATTTTGCATGTGCTAACTAAAACATCTGTAACACAGGACTCAATGACGATAACGCTTTGAAACTTTGTGTAGCTTCTCAAGGTTGTTATACGTCACAGCTGAGCATGCAGGGCAATCAGGTGATCTTTTTCCCCACAATGAGTACACTCTCAGAATTTAATGATCACATCTTGTATGCGAGATTTGAAATTTAACCCAAGTAATCTGGAAAGAACTGAAATGAACAATTTGCTACCAATTGTATACTTTATTCATTTATAAATGGGCTCCTTGGCAATCAACCAACATGTTGATTTCACCAGGAAGCCCATTTATAAATGAATAAAGTATACAGTTCGTAGCAAATTGTTCGTTTCAGTTCTTTCCAGATTACTTGGGTTAAATTCCAAATCTCACAAATTGGTGCATTGTCTGGGAAAAAGGAGGACATGTGTTACCCTTACACTGTGGTTAGAACCGGTAAAAGCTGCTGCATGGATTTCTGTGCCCAGTAGACCAAACCAGTGTCTTGGGGAACTCTGCTCTTCAGACTAAAACCTGGAAACTGATGTGAACAATGGAACTGGTGAGGAGTCAGCTGGACCCCAAGCAGAAGCTGGTGCCCGGTAAGTATGAATATTCTCATGGGGTGTGACTCCTTGAAATTAGTGTGAGGCTAATAAATTTTTACCTGTTGGTGTTATGCTTATTTAGGGATAACATTGTGAGTAGTTACAGCCTATGCTACATTAGAATAATGAAGAAATCAGAGAGAGAACTATTGCAGTTGTAAGTCCCCTAAAACCAGAAGACACCTTTCATAGTCTAGGGATAGAGGAACGGTTAATATCCTTAAGATAGAAAGGCAGCCAAGGGGAATACACAAATATGGAACATTTGGAAGAGAGTTACTTATTTAGTTAAGTTAATAAAATATTACATTGTATTGTGTTGTTTTATATATACTAAGAACAGATATATGATAATGGTAGATCTGTACTGCATTCCAAGAGAAAAAGACAACAAGAGGAGAGCGGATGTGAGTCCCCTGGAAACTATTGTACTTTTTGAAATCTAGGGATAAAGGTTTAACTAATATCCTTAAGACATTAAAGAGGGAGGGGAATAGTCCGTTTGAATATGGAGTAAGTAATATATGCTCTCATATTATGGGTAATTATGATGCGAGTGCATAAGCAAGTAGTAATGGAAAAATCTGATGCATTGCCTAGTTATGGTATAATGTGGCAATAATTATGTTTCCATCACGGACTTGAGCACAGGCATTCAATTACACCCATAACATTGATGGTACCTATACCTGAAGCAGGTGCTTGCAGTAGATCTACTATGGCAGAGGGAGTGTTATTTAAAGATATATTCCAAATGTAACAAAACCTATGATGTGGGTTCAAGAACATAGAGATGTGGACACAATACAAAGCATACATATATAGATATGATATGATATGGTTATACATTCTCAGATATAAGATCCAGAACCCTAAAAGGAAACACATATATAAAGAAATATATGCCATACTTTGCAATTGGTACATTAGTCAAAGTATTACTTATAGGTGTACATTAGTCAAACTTGTGTTCCTGTGTGGAATTGTTGCTATGGCAGGACATACCTATGTCTAACATGGCAGGTATACTATTGGATATGTAAAAGTTATCCACACTAGCTACACAGGACTAGCTGAAATAATAGCTAAGGTGAAAGCCAACTAAAGCAAGTAGAGGGGAGCAATTCCCTGAATGTTGTAAATGGCTGTGAATAGTTCAACCATTTGTAAAAAGGGGAAGCAAAGTATACAATTTGTTTTATTGGAAGTACCAGTTCCTGGTAATTCATTTGTGAGGAACTCACAATTACGATCAAGACTGGTAGTCATATTTATATGAATTTCCTTGATTACATGTCCCTTTAGAATAGCTACTTGGACTAATTGAAGTAAAGGGTAACAATGTTGGTACCCCAAGGGAGGCACAAGGGAAGAAGGTAACTGTTGTGCATACACCAAGCCAGACTACATACCAAGCATTTAGTGGTACTGAACTGGAGGAGTTGGATCTAAAGGATCTAATAGATACATACATAAAGGATGGGTTTTTTTTGTAATGTGGACATTTTGCATATACATATATGTTGTCTAACACTATAGATGGACTACACACTAGTAGTTATTTGCTTATTACTGCTGGGTAATCAAACAGAGTTTTATTATGGATTAATTAAGCCCCTACAATGGAAGGATATGCAAAAGCATGAATCTGATGGGAAGCTCATTGATAATAAGGTGGCAATAATGCGGGAGCTTAAATGTCTAGAAAGTAATACAATATCAATATGACAAAAGTGCATCATAGTAAGAACTGATGATATACTGGATGGAGGATTGAATATTAGAAAGTTAGAGGAAATGCCTTGTAAGTTTTGTTGTAACACTAGTTAAACATTAGTTGTCAGCTTGTGAAGAAGAGCATGACACAAACATGAGTAATTTGAAGATCTTAGATGCTTCAAGTGATAAGGTGAGGTTGATAGAAACAAGAAACCTGAACACCTTACATAACAACACTACCCACCTCACACATCATAGTGAAGATTCAACATTTACATGACTGTAGAGTTAGCTAGGTAACCCTAGCTACCTAACTTTGGCTTAGGTGATTATGTGTAGTGGCTATAACTATAATGGACATAGTAATAGGAAAATAATGTGTTTATATTAAATAGATACCCAGTGATGTCGGGATACAAAGCCGATAAGATAGCTGAACATGGTGGAATGTAGTGGGACTTATGCTACGGGGTTATACTAACTATGTTCAGGAATAAAATTAGTTAACAGAAAAGAAGGGGCGATTGTGAGAAAAATGAAGTTAACTAATTTATTCCTGATTTATAACACTAGACTTGACATGAGATACTCCATGTTTGTCCTCTGTATGACTCTGTATCATTAAAGCTTGGCAATAATTTGTATCCCACGAATGCTAAACAATGTAACTAGGGGACAGTAATGCTTAGATCTCCAAATGTTCTGGGAAAATGTTCTGAGAGGAAGTCATGAGCAGATATTTTTGTACAAAACATGTCCTTATCAAAATGACGCTGATGAAACGTAACTTGTTGGACAGCCCCGATAAAGGGAAACATCCGAAATGGCGGCAACTGCCAGAATGGACAGTATAGAGGAAGGTGGCCTGACTGTGACGTCAGTAGAAGGTTTGGACCAAAGGGGCTGGATTATTTGTGCAAATGATATAAGAATGGGAGCAAAGGAATGGAGAATGCTTCTTTTTCTGGAAATCAACATGTTGGTTGATAGCCAAGGAAAGCCCATTTATAAATGAATAATAAAATCCAGTTCCAATGAAATAATTGTTCCTGTCAGTTCTTTCCAGATTACTTGGGTCAAATTCCAAATCTCACACAATGTATTTTCTGTTGAAGATGGGAAGTGTTTTCTACTTTTTTTTACAATGTCTCCATATAGAGTGAATTATTTTCTGTGATAAAAGTTATCTTTCCCCTATTGCCTATTCTACCAAGTATTCTCAGGTTCTTCTACATCAATCTCCAGAATTGCCTCCAAGTGTTAGGGGGGCCTTGTGCCACGTCCAAACATGTAGACGAACCTAAAACTGTTTCTGAGTGAAAGATTTATCAATGTAAAGCCCCCTTCAATACAACTCCTGGTAATATTACAGACACCTCCAAATAGTTTTCTTGACAGTGGTAGAGAAGTGGTTTGCCACACCTGTCTTCCAGGATATTTAATTCAATCTCATCAGGTACAGGTACATCAAAGTTCTCCTAATGATGTCTGTTTAAGTCCCAATAATATCTGTGTCCGCCTCACCTTTTGAGGTCAGTGAATGTCAACCAGGAGCTGTCACCTATCTGTGAATACAGCTTATTATTCCTTATTGAGGAAGGTGGATAAAGTAGTTTAGAAACAAAATCGATTGCTATTTCCCCCAGGAACACTAAGAAAAGTTACTCCTAGTTTTTTTTTAAAAAAAAGTTGGAAGTTATCCCCTGCAGTATTTTTAGTAATTTAAGCAACCTATATCTTGGAGTTCCGTATGGATTGATATCTCATCTAATTCACACAGTTAGCATCTCATAAAATAGGATGAAGTTTATCAAGATGTCCTGCAATGCTAGGAATCAAAGCAACAGCATATGTTTCATCAGCATTTCCTTCCTATCACCCTGTTCCCTTTTGTACTGGGTTGTCCTGAGGATTTCAGCTGTTATCTGCATGATAAAATCAATCAGTTCCGGAAGGGCTTGAGCTCCGACTGGCATGATCTGGGGGGCGGGGAGGCACTTTTCTTGAGTCTGTTATCTCGGGTGAGTTCGGGCCTGTGTCTCCTGAGAACATGGACAGGTTGCTAAGGCGACTGAAGGCTACCACTTGTTTATTGGACCCGTGTCCCTCTTGGCTGGTGCTGGCTTCCTGGGAGGTGACACGAGGCTGGCTCCAGGCTGTAGTAGAGTCTTCTCTGAGTGAGGGGTTCGTGCCTGCCTCCTTGAAAGAGGCGGTGATGTGTCCTCTGCTCAAGAAGCCTTCCCTGGACCCAGCTACTTTAACGAACTATCGTCCGGTCTCCAACCTTCCCTTTTTGATGAAGGTTGTTGAGAGTGTGGTGGCCTATCAGTTCCCACAGCACCTGGAGGAAAATGTCTATTTAGACCCCCTCCAATCTGGCTTCCGACCTGGTTACAGTACGGAAACGGCATTGGCTGCGTTGGTGGATGATCTCTGGAGGGTCCGGGATAGGGATATCCTGGTCCTGTTAGATCTCTCAGTGGCTTTTGATACCATCGACCATGGTATCCTGCTGCACTAGTTGGAGGGGTTAGGAGTGGGAGGCACCGTTTTGTGGTGTTTCTCCTCTTTCCTCTCCGACCGATTGCAGATGGTGTTGACAGGAGGTCAGAGGTCGACCCCAAGGCACCTGATGTGTGGAGTGCCGCAAGGGTCGGTCCTCTCTCCCCTCCTGTTCAACATCTACGTAAAGCCGTTGGGTGAGATCATCCATGGCTTTGGGGTGAAGTACCATCTATACGATGATGACACGCAGCTGTACATCTCCACCCCGGGCCACCCAACGATGCCGTGGAAGTAATGTCCCAGGGCCTGGAAGCTGTGCGTGTCTGGATGGGGAGAAACAGACTCAGACTCAACCCCGCCAAGACTGAGTGGCTGTGGCTTCCGGCGCCCTGACATAGCCAGTTGACTCCATTTTTGGCAATTGGGGACAAGTCATCGGCCCCCGCGGAGAGGGTGCGCAACTTGGGAGTCCTCCTGGATGCACGGCTGTCGCTGGAAGATCATTTGATGGCCGTGGCCAGGGGGGCTTTTTATCAGGTTCACCTGGTTCACCAGTTGCGCCCCTTTCTGGATCGGGATGCCCTTCGCACAGTCACTCAGGTTCTCGTCATCTCCCGGCTAGATTATTGAAATGCTCTCTACATGGGGCTCCCCTTGAACTGTATCCGGAGGCTGCAGTTAGTCCAGAATGAGGCCGCATGGGGGATTATGGGGGTCCGGGGATGTTCTCATCTGACCCCCCTCCTGCACAAGCTGCACTGGCTTCCTATGGCCTTCCGGGTGCGCTTCAAGGTGCTAATTACATTTTTCAAAGCGCTCCATGGCATAGGGCCCGGGTATCTGCAGAAGCGCCTGCTGCCGACTATTACCTCTCACAGATCGGTGCGCTCCCACAAGATGGGTCTCATCCGGGTGCCGTCAGCCAGGCAATGCCGGCTGGCGGCCCCTAGGGGTGGAGCCTTCTCTGCAGCAGTGCCAACCCTATGGATTGAGCTCCCTCCGGAGATTCACATGATAACTGATCTCTGGGCCTTCCGCCGCACCCTTAAGACCCATCTTTTTATTCAGGCGGGCCTGACCTGACTCCCAGGGTTTTTAGCTGGGTCAGTTCCTGGGGGGGATAGTTGGGGGTCTTAGAGGGCTACCAGGGTTTTAAATTTTAAAGATTTTAAGAATGAGCAGCCCAAATAGGTTTAATTTAATTTTAAACTGTTTTTAAATATGATATTGTGTGGTTTTAATTTGCTGTACACCGCCCTGGGTCCTTCGGGAGGAGTGCGGTATATAAATAGAAAATAAATAAATAAATAAATACTGTATTCTATTTTTAAGGTTTTTTTGTTGTTAAGCAAGACTTTTACTGTATCTCCCTATCTACAGCTAATCCTTTAGTTCAGGTTTTCTCAGATGTTCCACAAGAAATGGCGTTTTGTATAGAAGGTAAGGAAGACAATGAAAATATGCAATAAATATTACCTCAGCAAAAGGGGCTGAAATGAAATAACATTTGGAAGATGCTCAGACATCTCCCTGATTCAATGAAGTATAAGAAAGAGACAAATATGGCACAATCTGACTTGCAAGATTCTGCTACAATTGTCAATGTTAATGGAAGTAGTGTTAGTCTTCCTGGGGAGTTGATCTCTTGATCTCATCTCTCTGGGCAGTTATTAGAGATTAGAGGGAAACAAAGTGCCTACAGCACATACAAAATGTACAATAAATATTTGGTACATATCAGTCCCTCACTTCAATTTTCATCATGCTGAGTACACAACTGAAAGTCTTGAAATACTAGGTTACAGATAAATTTTACGGATAAAATCTATCTTTGTGGTCACTACAAGTTGAAAAGGACTGGCAGGACGCATAATCATCAACAAATCAATCAGATTGTATCCTCATCAAAAACTGTATTAGGGAACTGTTTTTAACATTGTAACAGCTAGATAACATCAAGTTACGTTTGCTTTGAGCTGAGGATGAGATAAAAGAGGTGTCACAAGCAGAGGTCATAAAAAAGATTTACCAGGACATGTTTGAGCTGGTTAGGAAGCAAAACACAAAATCATGACCCTTGGGCTCTGAAAAAGAGAAGTTGCTTAGCACTTCCTGATATCTGCATTTCCCCCCAGGAAAATGATACCGGACAGCCTGTTGATATTCTTTCGCCAAAGAACGGGAGAGGGAATGGAAAATGCTCTGAGAAAGATGTCAAGGCTCTGGAAAGGGATCTTGTCACCCTTGTCATCCTGGCATTGTAGCAGCTGCTGGAGCTGAAAAGCAGAGAAAAGATGTTTGTAAATATGCTGGCCTGTTCGCAGCCATGCTGCCTGCACAGTGGGAAGGCTACTGGCCTTATGCCTGGATCCGTGAAAGGGCAACACTTCGGCTAATGCAGCGGGCTGGATCTTGTAACATCCCCGGAGAGGCATCAAGTGGCTGCTAAGGGGGAGGGAAGGGCCAGGAATGTGTTCCTCTTGAGGATGGAATAAAGAAATAATAAGGGAGAAGTATCAGGAAGGTAGTATATAGAAACAGTCTTCTTTTTTAAATGTATTTTGCCCTTATTAAATGTGGTTATTTAGTATTATAGTTCTCAAAGTCTGTTGAAAAATTAAAAGAAAAAGAATTAGAATCCTGATATCCAGAAATCTATATACAGCCTACGCTTGTGGTTCTCAGGTCTTAGCAACTTTAAGATAAGGAATAATAATTTTAATATTTTAATAATTTCAATAAGATAAATTTTTAAGCATCTTTAGCTGTGGAGTTCTGGAATTTGAAGCCCACATATCTTGAATTTGCCAAGGCTGAGGAACTATGGTCTATGCATATCTCAGCGATAGATAGATAGATAGACAGACAGACAGACAGACAGACAGACAGACAGACAGACAGACAGACAGACAGACAGACAGACAAGTAGGTAGGTAGACATGATAGAAAGTTGGATTGAGACAGACACATTACTCAGTTAATTTCAGAATAACAGTGGGAAGGGGCCTTGGAGGTCTTCTAGGCCAACCCCCTGCTCAAGCAGGTGGCCCTGTATCATTTCAGACAAATGGTTGTCCAGTCTATTTTTGAAAACATTCCAGTGATGGAGCGGCTACAATTTCTGAAGACAATTCTTTTCAATGATTTATTGTTCTCACTGTCAGGAAGTTTCTCCTTACTTCTAGGTTGCTTCTCTCCTTGATTAGTCTCCATCCTGTTACTTCTTGTCTTGCCTTCTGTTTCATGGTTATGATCAAACTAAGTTGAGCACAGTGGGAATAGCTTAGCAAAGCATGGGTGATAAAACAAGAAAAGAATGGATGGGTGCTGAATGAATATGGTTTGAACACAAAAGTGAGTGACTGGTATAAAATAAAAGTGTTGAGATGACTTGTGCCATTGTAGACAGAATGAAAGAAGAACAAATCACAAAGCAAATTTATGAAGGAAGAATGAGACGATTGAGAGGCAGGGGAAGACTGAGAAAGTCATGGCTGGGTGGAATTAATGAGATCATCAAAAAGATTTTTAAAGAACAAACAGCAATGTATGAATCAGTGCTTAAACATGGTGGAAACAAATAGCTTCTGTATAAAGAAATAGAGTGAATAGTTAAATGTAAAAATGTCTTTTTTCTCATGTGATTCATTTATTTGGTATATTATCTAGTGCTCCTTTTCTGTGGGTTATATAAAAAATGACTTTAAACTGCAACTTTATTTAATTAGCAGAATGATGTGGAAGTTGAATGGAGTAGATTCATGACTGAATAGAAGCAAATAATTTGGATATCCCTAATTTGTACCCAGTCAAATTAGTTGGCTAATCAGGGTGGATTTTCCTTCACAAAATGTCTCTCATTCTCTGCCACGGATACTGAGTAAACTGGACACTGTGTGCTAGTAAAATAAACAGGATGTCTGTCATTTGACTTTTAATTTAATTCTGCATCAATCTCTAGCTTCACCTATAATTTAGAATCTCTATTTCATATTTGAATTCATTACTTTTATTCTGACCATTTATTTTTATACTTCTCCTTCTATAAAGATCGGTATATAAAAACAAAGCAGTTTTATATTTCCCCAATATCCATAACTTCCACTGTGTTGTTGTCATTGCTCTACTAGCTGAAAATGCAAATGATTCTCAAACTCCAGTAATCAAGTCAAAGGCCACTGTGAAATACTAGGACTAAGATTAAATATAAAGAAGACCAAAGTAATGACAACAGGTGAAGCAATCAACTCTAGAATTGAGAATGAAGTTATTGAAATGATGGCTACCTTCTGCCTTATCGAATCAATTTTCAACAGTAAAGAAACCAGCATGCAAGAAATACACCACAGATTGTCACTTGGTGGAGTACCAGAGAAGACCTTGGAAGCATATTTGGAGAACCCATTCAGGGCGTGTTATTTGCATTTTACTATACTAAATAGACATTCCTCCTGAATTCATGAGCATAAACTATGGTTCCTTGAATTTTAAATTGGTCTTACTCAATCAGCCTTTATTTAATTATTTTAATTTGTGTACATGTTGGTGTTTTTATGGCTGTTCACTGCCCTGAGTTCTTCAGGAGTAGGGCGGTATATAAATCAAATAAATAAATAATGTCTACAAACACATAGTATCCAATGCACAAACAAACCATATTATGGGTTAGTGTGACTTGATTCTGCCAACCTACCAAGATAGGGCTTAGTGTTCCATGATTATATAAACTACTCAACCTACTCTTGGCCATCTCTTAACTAAACACAGCTGTAAGAACTTTAGGTGATATATAAGTGTAAAATAAAATTGATTCCCCAATGGTTAATTTAAAAATCAAGTACTGTGTCCGAGATTTTGCCTTTTTCATTAACTTTACTCTGAATCTTGAATCATTCATGAATAAACAGAGATAAATATTTAAGGATAGACTATGAAAAATAGTGAAAATCGCATATGTGTAACATGTAAGGGAGTTAATATTTGGAGGCTTATTTTGCTCTTAATTAAAGTGTTACATGCTGCTAATGTACATAGCAGGAATCCTCACTCAAGCAATGGCCCAGTGTGGCTGCTTCCATTTTTGTATCTTGTGAGTACTGTAATATAAAATATGGAAAATGTGTTTCTTTGAGACAGCTACAGTTATTGCTTTGTAAATGTAATTAATGTTGTTTACTTTTTTCCCAGAAAATACTTTTGCTAAGTCATGATTCTTTTTTTCTATGCTAAAAATCTTTAATCACTACTAGCAAGCTTGCCAATAAATCTGGAAGTTCTTCTCCTTGTAGCTACTTTGGAATTTATCTATACGTGCCAGTGAACTCCACTTAAACATTTACAGTTATTACAGTACTGCTGATTGTATACCAGTTATATCAGCAATCTTGTCAACTGGTTTTGTTATGTTTTCCCGTTTGCCTGAAGTGAAATTTCACACATCTGTCCTAAGTAGACTTTTCTGTTTAGTAGCTGCCATGCAACATAATTTTCCATATACGTATTTGTGACTGCTTTATTAATTTAATTTCCCTACCACATTTTCATAAGTCGTAAGACAAATAACCCAGCCAGGACATCTAGCTGAGACTGGAGCAATAACTGGATAGTGAACAGGGCAAGAAGCTCAAAAGAGACCTTTCTGAGTTTCTCTGGATGTACAGGAGATGGAGGAAGAATGTACTTCAGACCTGTAAGACTGATGGCAGCCTTACTAGGTAGATCAGACAAAAACATGAGCAGATAAGATAATGCTACCTTTTTGTAAAACTACATTATCAATCAGTCTCTAATGATTAATGTCTTATCAATAAAGTCACAGAAGTGCCTTTGACCCAAGAGGCTTTGTAGCATCTTGCTGTTGCATATCCTATTCCCAAATCTTTTCCTCTTGGCGTCAGATCATTCTTCTGACTGAACATAAATAAAATTACTTCCAGATCCAAATAGTCAAGTGTACCTGAAGCTTCACCCTTAGGATATCTAGGAATCCAAAAGATCCTTTGTATTTCCCAATATTTTTTTTCTAACAAAGGTTTTTTAAGAACATTTCAGGAAGAACACAGCTAATCAATATGCAGTTCATCTCTTCTGCCCCATACTTTGAAAATTGCCTTGGGATCTAGGAGACTCTCAAAAGTTGTAGTGGACCCCCCCAAGTATATAATCACTACTTCCTCTCTAGCTTAGCTTCAGAGGTCCTTCTGTGCCTGCTTCACAATGAGGTCAGTTCAAAGGTCAGGCATGTCAGGGACTCGGCGAAGGTCATCTCCAGTGGCTTTGCAAAAGGAAATCTTCCCCTTCCCTTTGCATGTGATGCTCAGGTTTATGCTCAAGGGGAGGCAGTTTCTAGTCTTCCCAGCTAAACGGCAGGCAGGTACTTTGTATGTGCTGCAGAGTTACAGTTATTGTGTAACTATGCTAATCTTCAGTTTTATCTCCCTCCACTAAGAGGCTTTTCTTGTGACACAGAGGTTCGGTGTAGTGACATTTTTATTAGCATGTGGGCTACAAGCAATGTCCTTAAGGATTGTCCATTGTTTTGTTTGGAATGATATTAAAAGTGGTGGAGGAAATAAAAGAAAAGGATAACAGCATTGCTTCATATGGGGCCAGACTAGTCCCCTGTTGAAATAATCATGGTTATTTTGCTAAAGGATGCGGGTAATCATTGTAATCCATATGGAATCCTGTGTAAAATCTCTCTTTTAATACCCTGATACATTTCATCTCCAGTGGGAAAAAATCTTCTGTTCTTCCTTTCTAAATTTGATGTAGTATCTATTTTAAGTTTATTTAGGTGATGTTTTTCAATATAAGTTATTGCTGCCATGTAAGAGAGGAGGCTAAGGGTGATTGCAGTACTTTAGATTTTTAATATTTAAAATGTATATGACCACCAGTCTTATATGCATGAGTCTGGGCAGCTGACAGTTAGATAAAACCAGATTAAAAACATAGTAAATCAATCAAAATTAAAAGTAACAGAAATAACATAATCCTACAACACGTCTATCAATTTACAGTCTCTTTCATATGCAAGAATCTCCCTCAAAATGTTTTCCTTGAGAACCCAGGGATGGTCCAGATCACTGAAGAGAGAGAATGAAAAAAGCATATTTTCACATACATCCATTAGATCTATTTAACTCTGAATTTTAGCATCTGAAGTTCTGAAGGGATAGGAGGGAAAACCTCATTCTTGGTATTCTTCATTGCATCAGGTTCACAGGAAGTGGAATAGAATAGAATAGAATAGAATAGAATAGAATAGAATAGAATAGAATAGAATAGAATAGAATAGAATAGA